>JANHGL010002441.1:41061-52510 GCA_024611195.1 Ceyx melanurus | reverse complement strand
GAAACCCCCCGGCTTGTGAAGAGGAAAAGGATGTGGGAGTGGGACGGGTGGCGCTGGGCAGGAAGCCGCGGGGGTCTGCCCGGCGGGGGTCTGCCCGGCGGGAGCCCCGGTGTGGGCACCAAGCCAGGTCACCGGTGCAGGGCCAGGGAAAGCGGGCATAGCTGTGTCACCCCTACACCACATTCCGTGTCACCACGGGCACCTCTGCGCACCCCTATACACACTCTGTGCCACCCCTGTGTAATTGCCATTCTACTCCCGTGCACTCGTATGCACCCTCTGCCACCTCTATAGACTCTATGCCACCCCTATACATCCTCCCTGATACCTCCATGTACCCATATACACCCTTTGCCGCCCCATACGTCCTCCATGCCACCCCCATATACCCTGTGCCACTCCTACACATCCTATGCCAGCTCTATACACACTTTGCCACCCCTATGCTATCCCTATACAGCCTATGCCACCTCTATATAATAATCTTCGGTACACGTTCCCCTGCCTTCTCCCCACCGCCAGGGGGCGCCAAATCGCAGCGCATGCGCCTCACCCACTCTCCGACCTCCCCAAAATGGCGGCTCCGTTACGGCCGCGCCCCGACGTGCGCGGGGCGGGAGGAGCGCGAGGGAGGGGGGGGCAGTGGTGAGGAGCGGTGGGCGTGGCCAGCGCGGTCTTGTCGTCGGCCGGGCCGGGCCGGGCCGGGCGAACGCGTCGGGTCTGTTGGGGCCGGTTGCGGCGGTTGAGACGAACGGCGCGGGTTGAGGCGCGCCGAGAGGCCCGGAGATCGACGGCATCGAGGCGGGCGGGCCCGCATGGCAGGGGTGCGTGGGGCCGCAGGCTGATCTCGGCGCTACCGCCGCCGCCTCCTCCTCGTCCTCCTCCTTCTATTTCTTCTTCTCCTCCTCCTCCTTCCCTTCCTGGGGCGATGTCGAATCCCGGTACCCGCCGGAACGGCTCCAGCATCAAGATCCGCCTCACAGGTAATGGGGGGGCGGTGGCGACGCTGTGTGTCTCCCCGTTCTCCTGGGGCCCGGCCTCCTCTCTCCTCGCGCCGTAAGGAGAGGGGACGCCCCCTCACTGGCCTGGCGGTGTGAGGAGAGGGGAGGCCGGGCCCAAGGCGAAAGTGCGGGGTGGGGGGGGGGGGAGGCAGCGACCGACCTCCGATCGTTACTTAACTTTTATCCGCCCTTTTTTAGTCCCTTTACCTCCGTGGCCCGGCGGAGTCTTTATTTCTTAATCTCTTTATGTTTTTTAAGTGCCGCCCCCTCTCCTCCCCCCCGGGTGTGGATTCCGCTGGCTGTTTGGGCTGACACAAATTGAGGCTTTTTGAGGGAGAAAAAGGAGTGTTCCTGTCTTCTAGTGTTCCTGTCTTCTTCTCTCCTTCCAGCAGGCTAGAGCACCCTTCTTCCTGGGGTCTCCTTGGACCCCACCCATGGGTGGCCCTGTGACACTTCCTCTCCCTAGCAGTCTACCCCTTCCTGGGGTCCTTTCTGCATGTTCTGCCCCCCGGGGGGGGATTTCAGTGAGACTCCACCACATGCACATCTTTCTGCACCCTGCCCTTTCATGAGGTCTCTTCTGCACCTCCCCCTTGGGGGTGATCCCTGTGGCCCCTCCCCTTGTCATCTTGCTCTTTCCTGGGGTCTCTTCTGCATCTTCCCCGTGTGTTTGCGGGAGAGGTGTCCTTGTGACACCTCCTTAGCAAGCCATGACAGCCTGCCCTTCCTGGGGTCTTTTCTGCACCTTCCTTCTGCGGAGGAGGTTCTTTGTGTGCTCCTCTTCCAGCAGACCAGACCACCCTGCCCCTTCCTGGAGGCTCCCCTGCACCTTGCCCAGGAGGGTTTCTAGGGACTTTTAGCAAAGTCTCGTATTTGCCTTGCATTGCTTTAGTTAGCAAACCCTTCCAGCCTCCTGTGTGCTTGAGAGGGTAACATGGTTGGTAATGAACAAATGTGCATTGAGATGCTTTTAGCTGTTTGAAATTGGTTTGGGTTGTTTTGTTTTTTAGTGTTTTATTTGGTTGGTTGGTTTTGAAGTTTGTTTTTTGTTGTTTTTTTGTGTGTGTGTTTTACTTTTTTTGGTGTGTTTTTTTGTGTGTGGAGTTGTTGCTGTTTTTTTTGTTTTGGATTTTTTTTCACTCCTTCCTCACAGCTTGCTATTACCTGGCAAATTGTGCTTTTAAATTCTGAAGTTTCTTCCCTGAGTGTGAGGTGACACCAAAATCAGTGTGTGTTGTGCCTCCTTATGAGGGTGTGCATAGAGATAAGACAATTTATGTTGCACCCCAAAATATCTGGATTAAGTCTTCTTGAAGCTGCTCCGGTCAATGCTGAAGCTGCTGCTTCTTCACTGGGAAGAGACACAGTGTCTGCTTCTTGAGGCTGCTATGTGAATTATTAATAAATAAGGTCCAATTCAGCCTTTCAGCCTTTCAAAGGCAACAGGTGGGTGCTTGGAGATCTCTTGGGCTGAAGGAGCCACAGGGCTATTCTGAGTCACTGGCATTGATCTACATAGGGCTGCTTCAGTGGGTGCAGAAAACTTGGTCAAATAATAAGAAAATGGAGCTAGTTAAACTTCAGTTACAGGTTAACTTGCTTCTGGCATAGAACACAATCAGAAGCAGCTCTTAAAAAAAACCAAACAAACCAGAACCAACAAACCGTGATTTTCTTTTAATATTTTTTTTTTTTTTCTTTTTGATTCTGCACTGTTTGTGCTTTAGAAGACCAAAGTTTGGAAGGATAATGTAAATCTGAAAATCCTGTTCTTGGATGAGAGAAGGCTGAAAATATTTTTAGGCTGTATGGATGATATTTGATCTGAAATTAGTTTTGTGGTGATGTGTACTAAATGTCAACTCAGTCATTAATGTGGCTTATTTTTATGCAAGTCAGTCAATAAAAATGTTGTGAGTTAAGTAATTTACACCGTGGCCATAGTCCTTCTTCTGAGCTGGAGGATAGCATTTAAATAACAGAGAGAGGATGTTGGCTTTAATTTTAAAGGATGAATACTACATCAAATACTACATTCATTTTTTACTTTTAGCAGGCACTTGTCTTCTCAGCTGAGAAACTTTTCTGGAAGAGACTGAAGTTTCAGTTTATTGAGCAACTTCATGGATTATTGCTTTTTACTCTTTTTTTTTTTTTAAACTTTGTTGAACAAACCTCCTGCTTGCTCAGACACATCTTGTGTTTTTACAGGCGGGAAACCTCGCCGTTGTGACAAAAATTGCTGTATTTAATCAAATAATAAATTGCTTTGGGAGAGGTTTAGCTTTAGCATCCTCAGGCAATGCTGTCTCCTTGGCATTGCTGGAGACTGACCCGTGTGCTGACTTACCTGTTTCAGCAGCTTTTGTTTTCTCGTTCCTTTTTCTTTTGGGATATTTGAACATTAAATCAAGACAGAGAACCTTTTCCATTATGATTTACTACTTCCATTGTGTTTTCTGTGATTAGAAACCATTTATGGTTGCACTAATGAAAGTAGCTGTGTAAATATCACTCAGCCTGTGCATGCCTGTGAGCATTACTTTATAAATGGTAAGGGAATGGTGGAGGAAATTTTCATGACTTGGTTGGGTTGGTTTTTTAAGACACAATTTTGTTTTTCTCATCTATTAGAAAGGTATTTGTTTTAGCAGCGTGTTGGAATGATTTTTGTGACTATATCTAAAAGCTCTGGATCTTGTGATGATTATCCGTAATGATCTTCCGGCTTATGGAATGGTCTTGGTCCTATCCCAAGACAAATCATAATGAAATTGAATGGCAAATAATGCATCTTGCTTAGAAATATAAAAAAAAAACCCCAATCACTCACAACATCACCAAGTTGAATGGCTGGGTAAAATGACTGTGTCCTATGGATCTTAAACATGCTACTTTTATCATACCTCTGTTTCTCAAAAAGCCTTTTCCTCTTATTTCCACCTGAGCTTTCACTGCTGCTCATGATGTAGGAACCAGAGGTATTCAAGTCCTTTATCTTTGAGCAGCTTGGTGCAAAGTCAAGTCAGATTTACTAAGCCAGTGGTCTCTTTTTGCACTTATACTGCCATCAGGATAACACAACAGTGGCAGAATTACCAAAATATGGAAAGAATAAAGTAATTTGGTGAGTGCATGTTCTCCAGAAGTCCACTTGGGATCTGCTGTCTCAGGGAGGATCATGATCCACAGGTCAGGACACCTTCTTGGAGCACTTATCCCTTTTTTACTAGTGTGTCTCTCTGAAACGGTTGTTTGCTGCTGCAGTTGCTGCTCCCTGGGGAAGTTCCAAAGGGTTCATCATCTCCAAGGCTTACACGTATCTTGCTCATACTGTTATATCATCCAGAAGTACTTGTGAAAACTGCAGTCTCATTGTGCTGGGTATCTGAGAGGTTCCTGTTCCAGGTAGCTTGCAGATGGAATTGGAAAGACTGTGAAGAAGTTAACTACATGTAACTTTTCTACCAAATATATAAAGCTGCAAGTTGGGTTCTTGCTTTACTGCTACTGGCTTTTTCAGCAGGGTCTTTGCTGAGGAGTTAAAAGCTGGCTGGCTTCTGATACCAGTGTGGAACTGAGAGAAGATTGTGAAGGAAAAGGCATTAGTTTAAACTTCATGGATCACTTCATAGATCGGCAGGAAGGGAGAGGATCTTGTGTGTAAGGTCTGATGGCAAAACTAGTTACTTCAACAGAGAAGCAAGAGCTGGTATAATGGGAGAATACAAATCATCATCTCCAAACATCTCACTTGGCAAGGTTCAGGGTACTCGGGAGTGTAAAAAATCACCTACCTCCTGGGTGATGGTGATGGTGCAGTTTTGGAGCCCTCCCAACTGAGAATTGCAGTGTTGGGGGAGGAATGATGAAGATAATGGGAAAGCAGGTGGTTTCTGGGTGGGGAGGGGGAGAGCTGAAGGGGATCTGTAGGTGACAAATTTGATTCGTGGAGGGAAGGCGATGGTGCTCAGCAGTAGCAAAGAAAGAGGAAAGAGGTGATGCAGACGAGTGTCCCAATCACCACTTTCAGTTCACTGTAGTCAGCACAGTTTAGGGAAGTCCTGACCACAAAACCTGACCAGTTGTTAGCTTGTAACGGGTGGATTTGGGTCTTTTTGCAGATATAGAATTGTAATTTAAGGAATAAAAAAATTAATGAAGTGACTTCAAGTAGAAAATAAAATACTGCTTTCCCAAAGAGCAGTGTTCATTTAGGACTGTTGTAAAGACACAGGTTAAAATGTGTCACAAACATCAGTGTGTTTTGCTTCCCTTTCCTAATGTATCAATCAATGCAGCAAACTTAACTGACTGATCAATGGCAACACTAATATTGGTGGCCTCAGCAGGTTTATGTCCAGTGTTCAAAAACAATGAATAACTGTGTAGGGATCTGTGTATCAAATGTCATAAATATTTCATGGGCTGTCTGTGGTTTTATGTCCATATGTTAGAAAAAACTGGAGGTTACAGCAAAAGGGAAGGTGCAGGAAGGCAGAACCGACTGGCCGCAGTTCCTTGGCAATTGGAATTGAATATTGAGCTGGTTTCAGTGCAACAGTGACCATGGTGGGAAGCAGGAGTTTAGTAGCTCCAAATTTTATTTTTCCTGGTAATGTGGGAGCGTGTAGAGATCGATGTCTCATTGTTTCCTTCTGGTGAGGATGTGCTCTGCTCTGCAGGTTGCCTGGCTGTGGCCGAGCTCTGGGCTGGAACTCGCGCCCAGCTTGGCCGCAGGTTTCCTGTGCGACACCGAGTGAGGCGCCGGATCTCCCGCTGCTTCTCTTCCCTATTCGGGTTCCCAAGCAGTAGGGTGTTCACAAGGGAAAATTCTTGGCTGTTTGGAGCCCCTTGGATGGGGATGGCAGAGAGGCTCAGGGCACACTGCTGTGGGGACATACACAAGAAAAATAAGGTTTTGCTCTCGTGAGGGGAAGTGGAGAGCGCAGCCTCTGCCCCTGGCCAGCTGGCATCTCTGGGCTGCTGGAGGAGGAATCCAGAGAGCAGCCCTTTCCTCTGGGCAGGCTATGGGGAGCAAACCTCCTTTTTTGTTTCTCCCAGGAAGTCGAAGCTGTGCCAGTACTATTGTCCTGGTGGATGTAAATTAAATCTCCAAAAGGAGTTTGTTTGAATACCCCTTCAGGCAGGGAAAGTAGAAACAATAACTACTTTATTCTGAACTTGAACCTCTCGTTTCTCAAATAGAATGTCTTCAGATAAAGAAATGCAGTTTGGGATGTGGCAGTGCGGCTAGTTAATGATTTTTTCTTTTTTCTTTTTTTTTTAATGATTTTTTTTAATGATTTCTTCTGTTTTGTTAATGATTTCTGTGTTCTTTGTTTGTTTGTTTGTTTGTTAATGATTATTTTTGTTGGCAATGATTTTTCTCTTTTTGTTTCATAGTACCTACCAGTCTAAGAGCATTTTTCTCATCTGTTTCCTTAAATGGCTTCCTCAATTTTTTTTTTTCCATGTCTGAAATTTTGTAGCATCATACTTTCTCTTGCAAAATTAAGAATAATTTCCAGGGTAATACAGGCAATGTTTCCTGTTTCTCAGCAAAAAAGTCCATTTTACACCACAGTGTTTTGTGTGCTGGGGTACTTGACCTCTTACTGAGAACAGCTTGGAGGCTGCTGAAGCTGCCGCTGTAAATAACAATAACCAAGACTCCCTCAGTTGTTTCTGGAACTGTGCTTGGTGATCACAGTATAAAGAAGTATTATATGAAAATACCATCAGTGTATGTGTGTATTTTGGAGGTTTACCTGGTTTGCTGCTCAACTTCATGAATCAAGTCCAGTGAGTTGACATGTTGAAGTTGGACTGATCTGGTTAGTTCACTTGCTGCTATTTATGGTTCTAGAGTTATCTACTCACTCAGCTGCCTTGTTGGTTTGGGCCGTGTTGTTTGAGGTTGGCTGGAACAGATGTGGTTAAATCACTTAGTGTAGCATACGAGTGAAGATTAGGCATGTACACAGCAGAGCATCTAATTTAAGACCTGAGCGAAGGTAATATTGAAAAAGAATAGGCTAGAAAAGACAGTTCCATCTGACATTTTTTTTTCCTAAATTGGGATTTTAATCTTTTTGATTTTTTTTTTTTTTTCATTATGATTTCTGGGGAAATGGTCAAAATATGACTGCAAAAAAGGACCAAATTCTGGAGTATCACTGAAAGCTTTTGCCTGTATTAATGCTTTGATATTTTTCATGAAAGCTGATGCTGATCTATTCTTCCAGAGTGAAACAAGCTCTTATTGGATATGGTTTGTTCTTTCCTTGCCAGGAGAGAAAAGAGTCAGGGAGGTATTGAGTCTCAAGATATGTGTTGCCAAGCACTGCATCGTTTCTCTTGTTGTGAATCTGTTTGGGTTTTAGGGTGTGTCTGTGTTGAGGTCTCTCATACGGCCCTTGGTGCTCTCGCCAGCCCAGGATGCCATCTCCTCTTTTGACCTGAGGATAGTGCTACAGTTGATGGATTTTCAGCTTTTCTTACCTTGATAACATCTCCCATGTTCAAGCATATATATTGTAAAGCCTGAAGAGAAGCATGCAGGTATTCAACATGGAGCACTGGTTTTAATGGCTGCACTGCTCTCAAACAGGGATGTTTTGGGTGCTTACAAATGAGTTCCTGCAGATATTGGTGAGGTAACTCAAGATGTTATCTCCTTGCTAGTCTGCTGACCCCCACTGCAAAAAAATTGTCACTTACTGTGAGAAAACTGGCAGAAGAAAACCTGTGTTCATACTTCAGCTGCTTCAGTGCAAATTCAGCGTCCCCATGTAAGTCTCGCCCAAAAATTTAAACTAAGATGCTGGACTTTGGAAAGCTGAGGTGTGTGCGTGTGTTGCTTCCTGTTCGGAGTTGATTTTGAGAGAGAAAATAGAGTAGTGATTTCTTAAACCACAAGGCAAGCTTTGCTAGAGCTTGTTTATTGATAGGTTGGAGCACAAGAGGTTTAGGGTCAACACAAGGAAAAACTTTTTCACAGTGAGGGTGACAGAGCTCTGGAACAGGCTGCCCAGGGAGGTCGTGGAGTCTCCTTCTCTGGAGACCCTCAAGACCTGCCTGGATGTGTTCCTGGGTGACTTGGTCTAGGTGATCCTGCTGTGGAAGGGGGAGTTGGACTAGATGATCTTCCTTTCCAACCCCTAACATTGTGATTCTGTGATATATCAATTTACAGAGGATTTATTTAAGTATTAGTATAGTACAAGAAGAAACGTGCACAAGTTTGCTAAAGGAGACTCTGTAGGTCCTTAACAGGTTAAGATGCTACTTGTTTTTAAACTTTGTTTCACATCTCTTTGAAAGGAAGTTCAGTCATTTCCGAGAGGGAATCCCTGGAGATATTTTTCTCTGTTTTCCATCTCTTATATTTCTTTGAAAGTTTTAAAATGCTATGGCAGGATGTAGCAAAAATGTTGAAAGTTTCTATTTCAAATATTCTCTTAGGATCTGGCAGCTGCATTGGGAATATTTGGGGGTATGAGGCTAGATGGGAAATTTCCCGATACTCTAGTTGAATTGGCACAATAAGCATGCATGCTGTTTTAGAAAGAATCTCTCCACAGGGCTGTAATAGCTTGATGCCTTCCTCTTCAGTAAGTCATTTTTGTCAAGTTAAAGGCCAAAATTCAAACTGGCTTGTTGTCAAGGACACTAAGCACAGCAGGCAAAAATCCCCAAGGCTACCCAATTCACAGCACAGACAGAGCTGACAGAGCGTGGTTTACCCAGTTACTCTTCTTCTTCCCCTCCCCCCATGAAAAAAAAAATCCTCCTGCCTGGCCTTTTTTTGAGGATATGGACACTAGTATTGCATACTAATACAATTCAACAGCAAGTATTTAAATGGAAGGTTTGTTGGTCTGTTTGTGGGTAAAACAATCTGTTATTGTTTGGGAGTAAAGCAGAAATAATACACAATTCCTCCAGTGCCTGTGTGGTGCTGCAGGCTATTCCAGCTGTGCTCACCTCACCACAGCTGGAGGGAACTGTCCTTGGCAGAGGACTGGCTCCAGCATCATGTCAGGTGAGCACTAGCCCTTGATGCTGGATGTTGGGTAAGGGAACGATTCAAATGAATGAAGTTTATGGTCCTAAGTTGTGCTGTTATGACCATAAGAAATTATGAAAATCCTGTGGAATTAGGTGTTTGTAGTGACAATCTGTTTTCCACAGTATCTGGTAAGAACTTACAGCAGCCTGTTTAGGACTAAAGGATGGTGTTAAACTACACTATTAACTTTGAGTATTATCGACCACTGGAATACTCCAGGAATATTATGTGTTGCTGAATGTCCTCACTAATGTGCAGTTTTAGCCATGGCTGGTGTCTTTGAATAGTAAATGCTTCTTTCCCAACTAGTTACAAAGATACCTACCCTTCCAGAGAAAGTAAAATTTCTCTTTCTTCCATAGATAGCCTGGTATTATATTTCTCTTGCAGTACTTTTTGCTTTTTTAGGTGAGCAGTATGGAATCATAAAATGTTTTGGGTGGGAAGGGACAGTTAAAGTTCATCTGGTCCACCCCTGTCTAGTCCAACCCAGTCTTAGGTAAAGATTTTTTTTTTTTTATGATTTGGGGTACAATGATGTTTTTGTATGAGTGAATTAGGAGGAACAGTGTTCTCTTAGACCTGTTTATATGTTTGCATTTTTTGTCTTGCATAAGAATTTGCCCATTTCCTTTAATGTTTAGGCTAAACTAAAATGTGTATCTTATTAATTTGAAGTTTCCATCTCTTGCTTTCTTCACGAAGTGGCAAATTAAATTTGAATGTGTTAAAATCTATTCTTCTGATTAATCTCCCTAATTTCTAAGGCACTATTTTTTAATAATAAGCTCTCCTTTGTATTTTTCTCTGTAAAATAAAGGTTAAAATCCCATCGAAGGTTGTTTTATTTTGGATACAAGGCAGTTAACTAACACCAGCTTGAACTGTCTTTTTTCACAGTCCTGACTTCCCTTCCTCACACACCAGATGTGGTCTCCCCAAATGTCTAGTTTGCATCCCCAAAGCAAACTAGACATTACTGCAGAAAATTCAGTCCCTGTGGTCGGAGTTTTTACATCTAGTGCATGGGGTGTATGGCTCAAAAAGTTGGTTGAAAACAGCTTCATTTTCCTGAAGAGCAAAAGAAACATATCAAATAAAAAAAACTCCTCCAAAACATAAAAAGACCAGATTGCAGATGAAAATTAAAAAGAGTGTATGGACTGCTGTTGCTTTAACACTTTTTTTTGACTAAGCAAGTGTCAAACTGAGGAAAGCGAGGAATTTCAGTCTGATACAGCCTTGTGGTGATTGAGACACTTCCAAGGGAAGTCTTGTGCTTTATCCTTGCAGCTGATGTGTTTGGGTTTTTTTACACGTGCAGACATTTTTATAGGAGTGTGGGAACTTCATTTTAAATTTGGAATTAAACTGCAGAGGGATAATATTCTACAAGGGTAAGTCTAATTAGTGGATACCTTGTTGAAAAGGGCTTCTGTAGTGCTAATTGGAAGAGAATCTGTTAGATTGAGTAGACTGGGTTTGGAACTGAGTAGGTGAATGTAAGCTAATGGTTTGATGTCAGCCCTTTAAAGAAAAATTGTGTTAATTTTCTGGGCTTTTGAAATGGTATTTACTTTAGGCTTATATATAGAAATTCCAGGCAGTGTCTCTTGTATCTCTTCCTTAAAAATATCTTCAGACAAGTAACCGTCACACTAAGAACTGTGATGGGCATGTTCTTATTTCATGTGTTTCTGAATATTCTGCAACAACAGATTGGACAGAAGATAAATGGCTTAGCAAAAAATATTTGAAAATGCTTGAAGTGTTGGGGCTTTTGGAATTTGCAGAGAACTTCTGCGTATCTAGTTTTTAATCTCCTAGCTATTTCTTACATATAAAACATTTTTATGCTCTGATCTGGTGATGCACTTAACCCACTCCTGAAATTGTTTTCAACCAGCGTGAAAAAGTTTTGGCTGAGATCCCCTTTCACAGCTGAGTGCTGAGATAAGGTGAGGTTAAAAAGGATGACTGAATTTCGGGAGCTCGTAGGTAGGCGCCAGCGAGTGGCACAACACAGCGTGGCTCAGCAGCCCGTGAGTGCACTGGAGTCAGAGAAGGGATCTGATCCACATTGGGAACAGACACATCAGTGAATCATTCAGCTAAGTAGTTGTGTGATGTAACTACACTTTGGTTCAAATCTCCACCCTTGCACCTTTTCCCAGAGATCCTCTAATTCATTCAATAACCCAGTATTAAGTTTGCTACTGTAAAAGCACAGGCTAGAGGAGTAAAGTCTTGCTCTTTGTACAACTGACTTTTGCATATTATGCAACAGTTAACTAAACTATCATAGAATCATAGAATCATAGATATTAGGGGTTGGAAGGGACCTAGAAGATCATCTAGTCCAACCCCCCTGCCT
>JANHGL010002441.1:0-34082 GCA_024611195.1 Ceyx melanurus | reverse complement strand
TCCAAGCAGTTCCCTGAGAAGGCCAAGGTTGGCCTTTCTGAAGTCCAGGGTAGCAATCCTGCTTGTGGTCCTGGGTCCGCTGCCTGCAATTCTAAACTCCACCATCTCGTGGTCACTACAGCCAGTGGTGCCTCCTACCTTCACATCCTCAATCAGTCCCTCTTTGTTGGTCAGTACAAGGTCCAGCATCACGCCTCTCGTCGGCTCCTCCAACATCTGCATTAGGAAGTTATCATCAATGCTCTGGAGGAACCTACTGGACTGAACGTGTCTGGATGTGCAATTTTCCCAGCAATGGAGATTAAAACTGTACAAGAACTGCTAGCAAGGTGAATAGCAAGAAGAAAAGTCAGGAGAATGTTTTAATTCCACCTAGCTTGGGCTGATCCTATACTTTATTCCCACAAGACACATTTATACCTCAGTACTGAGATCCAAGTTAGGATTAAAACTTCATTTATTATGGAGTCTTAGACTATGCAGCTTCTTTCCAGCACTGACTCAGTCTTCATGATCCATATGTTTGCTATCCTTATGTTGATAACGACAGCCCAGGGAGCTATGGGAAGAAAGAAGTACTGCTGAATGAATTTCAGCTGGTTCAGTTTTGGGCTGTCCATTGGCTAAGTAGTCTAGAACATAATGAACTCATTGCTTTAGGCTTTTGTACAGTTAACTCTTCACTCACTATCGACTTTCCTGGGCTTTTGTTCACTGTTAACTCTTCACTGAATATTGACTTTGACTGCCCTGAGTTTTTACTGGAAGCTGTCTCAGTCTGCTCAGAAAACTCTGCTCCCTCTGATCTGTTTGTTATCATGCTCACCGAAAAATGAACAACAGATTTGCGAAGAAGGAAAGCAAATACTGTAAGGGCATTAAAACATTTCTTTGGCAGATGAGGTCTGTGGCTTTGAAAAACTCTGTGACAAGAATTGAGGCTTTTTATGTTTCTATCCAAGTGTGCCAAAAAGCACTCTGCATACCTCAGTTAAAATATGAGTCTGGAAAACAACTGGATGCGCTGGAAATTAGGGAAAGTTTCTAAGTCGTTAGTTAACCTGAGGTATGTGGTTTTAAAGCAGCGATACAGTACTGATGCCTTGCTTGAAAGAATGCTTTTCATTTGCCTGCAAAAAAAATTGGGGTGTTGACAATGCCTCTTGAAAAGTCATCCAGTACCTGTTGGAATTTGTTCTGGTTGCAGTTACTGAGGCCGTTAATCATGCTAGAAGAGGTCCTTGGTAAGTGTTATTTGCCAGTTTCTAGAAGCTGCTTGTTATAAGATTGTCCAGTTATTAAAGAAATGTAAAATATGTCTTGAGTTTTACTGAAACAGCTGAAGCCCAGTGCACTGTTTTTCCTGAGGTTTGTTAGTTTTAGATATCTAACATTCTATAGGTTAAGTTTCTTCTTCAGTGGAATTTCTGTATTGGAGATTCTTCCCTTGAATGTTTCAGAATGAAGGAAGAAAGTGGGCTCTTGAATATTGTGCCCATAGTTGTCATCAGTGTTTTACACACTGAACTGCATCTTCTAAAAATTGTTGATTCTTACTTCCAATGTTTTTTAAGATTTTATTTATTATTATTTTCTTTTTACATTCTGCTGGCAGTTAATTCCAACATCAGCAGCATCCTGTCACCTAAGCATTTCTCTTGCCAGTTTCTTGTTCTTAATTCACAGTGCAGCTTTAGTTCAACCCCAACTTGAGCAGTTCAACTTTGACTAGAGCCAAACCTGCCTTTTCAGTTTTAAGCCAATGTTCCACATGAATTGTTTCAACTAAAACTCTTCTACTGAAATATTTAAGTCCTCATGGGATAAACTAATAGTTTACATAGTTTACAACTTACACATAATGCTGTTCATTTTTTAAATAGCAATGTTCTTGCTCTTAGGCAATCTACTTAGAGCTTGATAAAAACCAGACATTCATTTTCTACTGTTTATTAAAATACCCCCATTGGAAAACTTTGCTCCTATAAAGTTGATTTTGTACCTTATTTAATTGCAGTAAGATATCAAAGAAGCTAACTACTGGTTCTGTCTAGAAAAACAAATCTCAGATCTTAAATTGAGATTGAGAATGTGTTAACTTGCTTTACTTTTTCCTCCTTTACAACAGTGTTTAACATTCAGATTGCTTTGTTGAAATATTGACAGTACCTGTATGTGAAGGGCTGTAAATACCAGCCACTTTTTGGAAATACAAAACATATGGTTTAGGTTTTAAACTTTAAAAAAAATCTGCCTCATTTTAGCTTGGAAGTTTTAGACCTTTTACTGTTTGACAGAAATTCAATGTTTTTATTGAAATGTTGCTTGGCTCTATCTAGTCAGACTTTGCCAAGATTTTCGATACCAAAGTTTCTGCTTTCACAGGTTTAACATGTTTTGCAGTGGAAGGTTAGTGTTTTGTTGGGGTTTTGTTAGTGGTTTGGTTTTTTTCCCCTGCTTTCTAAAGCAAAACATTCAAGACAATTTATATATTAAAAGAGCTGGAGATAACACTGAGTTAGAAAGTAGAAACATTGTGTTCTGGTTCTATAATTTCAAAAATGTTTTGCTCCATGGACAGGAACACAAGGCTGAATCTATTCTAATTGATCTGATTGCTTGAGCTTTCTACTAATTCTAGGGCCATGGTGAGCATCTGCAAATGTGTTGCTTCTGGCTTTTATCTCTTGTTTTGTACTTTTTCCTCTTTTAAAAAGCAGAAGAGAGCAGTTGTGCAGGTTTTCCTCCCAGACTTAGGAAATTAATGTCTCCTAAAAGCTCTAAGTCCATTAATTGGATGGTGTTTTGTGGAGGGGAAAAAAAAAACCAAAACAACAAACTGCTATTAATACTGAATGTGCTTGTACCTTGAGTGTCATAAACTGGTTATAAAACATATAGTTATATACATATAGTGGTATGGTCAGTGCCATAGAGAATATTTGTGAAGAAGGGGAATCTAACTTTTTGTGTCTTATAGTGAACATAATATTTATTGTAAAGGCATTTTATGTACTGAATTAACAAGCAAATTATTGGTTGCACAGGAGACTCCTTATAAGGTTGTTGTGTTTTTTTGGAGGTAATGAAAATAAGGTGCTTAACACTTTATACATTTAACTTATGAAAGTGGAGATCAGAGGTATGTTAAATTAAACACACCTAAATTAAATGCTGACAGAGCAGTCGACTGCATTACACAGGGGCTCACGTTCTCCATTACAGGAGAGTCAGCTTTTTAATACCTCAGTTCTGCATAAGTAATAGCTGGAGTGTTTGAACTGGTTTTGGTTTGGTTTTTTTTTCCTATATTTGATCTGTTGTCCATCTAACATTTTCCAGGGCAACAATCTATATATCTGAAGAGAAGATGATATTTCTAGAAAACATCTTTTGTCTTCAGGGAGTGAGGGTGTAGGGTTAGGTTTAAGCTTGATTCCCAGCTCTGCCTGAGACTTGTTGCAAGCAGTGTTCGGTGGAGTATATGGTCCCGTTAGGTATTGATGTTTGTAGAAATTTGGACAAGGTGCTTTGAAAGCTCCCGAGTGTTAAAAGTGCAAAAAAGTTTTGGCAATCTTAGTAAAATTCAGTTTGGAATCTGAGTTATGAATGCATGTGGGTGGAGGAACGTGTTTTTCATGCTTTAGGAATTTTTTTCCAGATGCTTTTTCAGTGTTTGGGTAACTATAAAGCAAAATATTAAGACTTCAGCATGGATTTATTCCTTCATTTTTCATGTAGTTTAAGAAAATGGAGCCGCCTGCTTTTCATTCTCCTCCGGCAGGGATGGTGGTGGCGGTTTCAAAATGAGAGCACAAGTGTGTGCAAGCCCTGCTGTGAGCCTGTCCTGATAGACACTACTGCCTTGGAAACTAGTTACTCAGTGCAAGCACATGTGGTTGGAGATACAAGAGATGTAAGGGAAGAAATCCAGAGTTGTGTTGATCCCATAACTACAACTTGCATAATGAAGCATGGAGTAAATGTAAAGTGCCACTTCAGATTGCCAGTAGGAATTTTGTCACTTAAATTGTTTTGTTTCTCTGTCAGCTAAGAGACTGTGTTTGAACAGGATCTTACTCTGTGTGATTTTAGCAGAAATTTTGCAATCTTTCCAGATACTTCTATTTCTTACTAGGGTATACAGAAGCTGATACTGTAGCTGAAGCTGGAGTGGATACTCTGCTTTCAGAGAGCTGGGAGAGAACATTTAGGAAATGCTTCAACACAGAAAAAATCTGACTACATTTTGTAAATCTCTGTCTACAGAATCATTATTCCACTTGGTTTGGTACCTGGCAGACATGTTGGTGGGGGTGGAGGACAAAGTTTTAAACACCATACGGTGGATATCAATGACTTTATGTTCTAGTAACATTTTCTCTGGTAAAACTGTGCAGTTCATGGGGTGGGTTTGAGAATGGCTGTAAAATGGTGATAGCCATAAGTGACTTACCTCTTGAATTCCTTTTCTTGGAGAAAGCAGTTGTGTTTTGAATATATTGGGAGACAGTCTGCTAAGCAAAGGTACAAGGGTATGAGGGGGATGGTGCTTCAAGGGCATCCTCTTGATAACAGAGGAGGCTTCACCAGTTACTGTCTCACTCTTGTATTTCTTAAAGCTGAGCAGTCACTGTAGGGCCAAGAATAATAATTACCTGAAGGTGGTAAAGAAGCAGTTTGTGAGAAGTTTGTCCTAAAAAAAATTTATTTATTATTTTTTTTTAAAGCCCCTGGAAGTACAACTTGAGTGAAAAATACAAACTTCATGTAGCTGGATTTTTTCATGTGGTACATGGGGGTAATTAAATCCCATGAGCAGCTTCTGCTTTCAGAGCTGAGCCTGGACTGAGGACATGTCTGTAAGAGTCAAGCAGTGGGTGGTGCTTGGGGTTTGTGTCTATCTAGGAAATAGGAGACCATGTAGAGAGCATCAGAAGGTTCTTGGCTTGGATTAGAGGAAGGCGTAGCAAAGTTGTAAGAAAACTGATGTAATAGCTAGGATTTAATGAAAGATTTAATCTGGGAGGTAGCCTTTATCTCAGGCGTTTGTTATGGGTGAGCAGAGGGGGAAGAAGAGGAAAAAAAAATGTTAGTATGAGGGATAATTGAATATGCATCTTTCTGCCTGTCTGATTTGTGTGCCTCTCTCTGATTCTGTACACTGGTGTTCATTCAGCTTTTTACTGATCTCTCATTTCTTATCCCTGCAAAGTTCTTCATCTAATTCCATAACTCTTAGTGTTTCGCCAGGTTTTACATCTCAGTTGGTTCATTCCTAAACTTGTTTTACTGGTCTTGTGTTGTGTGCAGCCTCAGTTAACTGGGAATATGATGAGTTTTGTTCTTCTAATAGTCCTTTGCTGGTTTTTTTAATGGTTTGTGTTGTTGAGGCCTAAATCGGCCCTTGCTGGTGTGTGTATGAAATCAGGGCCCAGGAGGATTTTTCAGTTTGAGTAATTCTTAGGAATCCTGGAGATGAAACTCTTCTGTTTTGTCTACTTGGCATTGTTTGCTCTATGAGGACTGACTCTGGTTTGTGATGGGTTTCTGCTTAGGTAGGACGGAGGTTTTGATTCATGGCTAAGTAGATACTTAAATTACATGTTAACGGACTAATAAAAATGGCTTCTTCTGGGTGTGTGGTTTTTTGAAGATTTCTTCAAGGTTGTGTAGTGTTTGCAACTGGCTACATGAAGCCAAGTTCCAACCCACAAGGAAAGCATGCCTGGAAAAGTGGCTTTGATTTTTATTGCAGCCTACACAAAAGGGCCACAAAAAGGCCTCATGTATCAAATCTAGCAACTTTTTGAGAATTTAGGTTTTTTTTAATGAAGCAATGCTTTAATGTGGTAGCCAAGGGCTGTTGAGCATGACTTCAGACAGAGTCTTCCAGTGTCAGGGCATGATGTTTGTGAGTCCTGAAGTCTGAGGGGTCTCAAGGGTTTTTTGGTCGGCTTACATGTCAGATTGAAAATCTCATTGGCACCACAATGCTAAGACCCTTAGAGAAGGCTACTCAATGTACACACTGTGTAAAATTAGTTCTATACATCTAATTGGATAATTTGACAAATATTAGCAGAAAACTTTGGGTTTGTTTGTCTTTTCCTGCACATTGGGCACTGCAGTGATTCAGATTTGGTTCCTGAGAGGTTAAGAGAGGCCATGGATTTATACATTTCATTCTCAAGCAGGTGAAGAGAAACACCAAATGTATTCCTAAAGCAAACAAAGAAAAGGCCTAGAATAGAAACTTTGGCCTATGTGGTGATAATTTAAACTCCAATTTGTGAATAAAGTGGTATAGTTCTGTTCAGTGATGTGGCGAGCTACAAAGAAACTGCATTTTTACACATTTGGTGCCTTCAGCCATCTTTCCTTTCCCATTAAACCCTTTCTCTTGCACTCTACCAAATATAAATGTCACCCTTAAAAAAAAACAGAACACTTAAAACCTTTACAGTTTGCCTAGTAGTAGAAATAAATGCTTATCTGCCATGAAGTGTCTTTTAAAAGTCTGTGCAGAGAATAGGAGCTGTAAGCAGAGTCAAGGTGCTTCAGAAGGGGGTGGCTCATGGTGTTCAGAGTGTATTCCATAAAACACACTGAGCTGTTTGGACGAGCTGTGATTTAATGATGTAAGAGATTCAGCAAAGGTTTTAATTTGGGGCATTAGAGTAGCATGTGGTAAATAGCCAATGTTTGCTTTTTTTTTTTTTTGCTTTTTTTTTTTTTTTTTTTAAGGCTTTTTTACACTTCAAGCACACAATATTTTTGCCGTGGAGCCTTCTGAAAACTTTTCCAGAAAGGCAGAATTATTGCTGTGGCAACCAGCCTGTAAGGTAATGTGCATGGGGAGATGCCCTGCTGTCACACAGTGGAGCTACATCAACCCTGCCTCCAACACAGGTCACCAGCTTCACTACTCAAAAGGTGGGAAGGCTTTGAAGCATTAGCAGAGATGGTTTCATTACTTGAATGCATCAAATTTGACCTGCTTTGTGGCCTTTTTTATTTTTTTAGTGGTATGCAGTAAATTAAGTTTCATTTTATGTCAAGGCCTTTATTCCTCTCTCCTCCAAAGCTTCATTGTTCTTCTCTCCATGCTTATATCTTAAACCAACTGAGCAGTGATGCTTTTAATGATAATAACTGCATATCTCCATGATTAAAGATGGTCTACACAGAAGTAAATATTAAGTAAAGTCCTTTCTACGTCACCAGCCTGCTGGCCTATGTTTATCTTCTGTCAGAAAGTAAAACGAATGTATCCTGGAATCCAGCTGCCTGTTTGTACAAGCAGAAATTATTAACCTGGAATATCAAAGGGAAGGCCAAAGATGGCTGGGTGTTGTATTTGCCAGAATCATTCTGTTTGACCTTCCCCCCCTACATGCAAACCCACAACTTCTAAGGACCTACTGCTGGGTTGTCTTGTCTTCTGAATTAACTTGAGGACTAATTGAAGGCCATCATTAGCTCAGATCCTAACCACGTGTAAAAGTCCTTCATAACTCGCAAAATGTGAACAAATTCAGTCCCAGGGGCAAATTTGCTGTCTGGTTTTCATCAGTACAAGCTAGGACCTACAGAATGTATTTTCCCCAATGTTTCAAAAGGCAACCACCCCATTTTTACACTGCAGTGGAATGTTATAGCATCTTAGCACAATGCTATGGGATGGTCATGTTACGTGAATAAACGGGGTGCTGCTGCAGAGGCAGCAGTGTGAGGACTGTCCTGGAGTCTTGCAGCCATCCTTCCAATGCTGGCAGTACAGGTGGAGGTACTTGTCCACGAAGGCTTTGATTTTGTAGTCTGGGTTTGTTTACTTGGGGATGTTTGAAATAGTTCCTTGCCCAGGCTGTCTCTCTCTGCCTCATTTCTGAAAATGCTGGTCTTGCTGCAGAGATAGGTGTCTCGGTGACCAAGTGGCTGCTTTCTGATGCAACTCTTGGCTGGGTTGTTCAAACATTGGTGCCACTCTGTGCTTTCCTAACTACACCCGTCTGTAGCTTGTTCCTGCGGCACCTCCTGAACCACAGCAGATGATTCATTCCTGCTTTGGAAGCAGGGTGGACAACTGGGGGCTGGCAGAGGAACCACTCAACAAGCTCAAGTTACATCTGCATTGAAGACATCCCCAGGGTGAATACTGACTTTGTATAAGGCTCATTCTTTCTTCACCTCCTGCCAAATATGCTTTCACACTAGTACTTTACCCAGCCGGCTAAATTGGTCTTTGAAATTATCTCAATAATGTCAGGTACTTAAAAAAACATTCCCATCCCTTTATAAATATTATAATCTAGATGTAAAGACATTGTTTCAGTGTTGTCAGGGATCTGTTGCATTAAAAAAAAAAAAAAAAAAGTTCTTCAGCGATGTGCAGCAATCCAGAGCTGAGTATAAACAAATAGTGTGTCAAGCCGAAACAAGTCAGTTGGCTTTGAGAAGGCCAAATGTAAATGCCCAAGTCAGGAGAATTAGTACCTTTTGTAACGTTGCAATAAATGAAGGGAGATTGCTCCTGCTGACGAGCCCTAAACCTTTCTTGTTTAAAAGAAAGAAAAAGAAAAACCATTTTGGAAAGTAGGGAAAGATGGGGTTTGTGCAACGTGCGGCCTGCAGATCAGTAGCTCCTCTGATGCAGGGATAAAATTACAACTTCTTTAAGCCTTTATAGCTAAATTGACAAAAGTTCACAGCTTTCGGGCTTTGAAGTAGCAGCAGTCAGCTTCTGCTCACAGTATTGCTGAAGTCCTATTGGAAACCACACGTTTAAGAAGCAAATCTGGCATGTGGCCAGCTTTATAGAGCAGGGAGGGGCTGTCTGCCCCACCTCTGGCATAGTTCCATGTCCAAGGCTCCTGTTGATGACCTTTGTCACCTCTTTCTTTACTGGAATTTAGAAATCTATACCTTTTAAGTGATAGATCACTTGAAAATAATGTTTTGCTCTAGTGGGTTTAATATGCAAACAGTGGAGCAGAGCCAGTGGTCCATCTCAGGCATACTGATTCTGGAGATCACTCCATAAAGGTTTATTTCGGCTATTAGCTGTTGTGCCAATATTTTTCTTACAAGAAAGAGTAATGATTTTTGCAACCTAAAATTGAGGGTTTCACAATTGAGGCTGCAACTGGAAAATTGGGAGCTGCGCATATCTACTGTAGATTGAAAGCTTGTGGCAGAAGGGAAAGTGTTAAATGAAAAAATGTAATTCTTCAATAATAGCTGTGGAAACTTATGCTTCCAGCTAGCTCTAGAAAGCACACCTGAAATATAGAATGAAGGTAGTAATTATGCTTTTCAAGCTCAATAATGTGTTCTTAAAAGCTGGGAGGGTGAAGTAAAATTAATGTACTTGGTTTAAAAATAAATAAATAACTAAAAGTTCCACTACTCACTTTAAAATTCCTTTTGTCTAGTACTAGAATGTGCAATTTTTGATTTTACCTGTCACGATTCCCTGTTTTTCTGGGATTTTTTCCTCTGAAGCGCTTGCAACAAGAAGAGGAAATTAAAGGCTGCTCTGTCGTGCTTCCATAGAACAGCGGATGGTGATTCTATAATCCTGGTTTTTTTTCAAATTGAATTGCTGTAGTCCTACAGACTTCTCTTTTTTTGTCATTTGTTAAAAAAACATACATGTGAATCTTTGTCTGATTATGTATTTTGCCAGTGTAGGAAATAAGTATTTTTAATCCATTCTAATAGTACTTTCCTGGTGCAGCTGCTTTAATTACTGCTAAAAGGGAGGATTTGTGTATTTTTTTCAATTAACATCTGGGCTAAATTGTGGACTTCTTTGGTCTGTTTCTGTGATGTGTGAGGTGAGGCAATTCTTATTCTACTAGCACTGTTGTATTTGTTCCCGTATTTTTGCTACTCCGCCTTCCCTTTCACCTATATAGAGTTAAGGTGAAAGTGAGTTTAAGTCAGGAGCAAAATGAGAAGAGAGCTAAGAGAGGAGGGAAATGGCCATTTTAGTATCTTCTGAGTACTCATTCTTCTGCTGAAACATCAGAAGTGGGAGGGAGACTACCTCAGAGTAGTCTTTTATAGGTATCTTCCTCTCTTGGATTCTAGTTTTAGAAAAGTTGGAGCTCTAATATTTTCATCTTAGGCTCTGTAGTTTTTCTGGCCTGTTAAATAAGTTTAATGGATACTGGGCAAGGTGGATTGCTGAGATCATACTGAGCAGTCCTTATTAAAAAGCTTTATTAGACTTGTAGCTGGTAATAGACGTAGTAGAAATGGAGATTGATGTGACTCTCCTGATCTAATTTTTTCTTTAACTATTGTGCTATTTAGTAGAATTGGAGAGGGAAATAATGCCTTATTTGTGGCCCTTTCAAAAGAACCAGAACCATTCTTGGTTCAGAAGCTGTTTAGTCCTTGTTCTAAAATGGGTGGGTTCTGAAACAACAACAGTCTGGTTTAGCATTTGTGTAAGTGTGCAGTAAAAATTAGGTGGTTTTAACACAATAGAACATTCATTAAATCTTCTGCATGTGGTAGCAATAGAACAAAAGCAGCAAAGGAATTTTTCTCTTTATGTAAATCTTTATCTAAAGAAAACAAAGCTCACATTTAATATTTGGGTGGGTTTTAATGAATCACAATCAGGTGTATCTGGTATGATTGCTGGAAAGTTGTTGGTTTTTTCGCGGGTTTTTTTATGGTTTTAAGATTTCTTTATCTACTATTTTGTTTTGCAGTGTTATGTGCCAAGAACCTTGCAAAGAAAGATTTCTTCAGTAAGTACACCCTGACTTCCTCACTTTCTACTCCTGATGAATCAGCTGTATCTGTCGATGGTGCTGGAGTGTCACGGCCCATGTATGCCACTGGTGCTGTGGTTCCATTCTTGCGGTGACATTGCATTGCTCCCTGAGTACGTCACCCTGAGTTGTATTTAGAGAGTGTAGGTCCAGGGTTGGACACACAAATTCTGATTGAAAGTCTGGCTGATGAGAGAGACCACGGGCAGGTCATTGCTTACAGCTCTGTGTGTGGGGTGCCAAGACCATCGATCTCAAAGATCGCTTGATCTGTACAGTGTGCCAAGGGTGTGAGTACAGACTACCCCGGTGCTGCTGTCGGTATTATGTTAAGGACCAACTAAAACTGCCCACTCCTCAGTGTCTGTGGGTACACACTGTAAATTAAACACATTTAACCTTCTGTTGTCTAAAATAGTTCACAATTTATGGCAGATGTTAACCTCTATGACAAAAGCACGTTATCCAATTAGTAACTTTTTATTCAGGATTTATTTATTCTTTATTTAGGATTTCCTCAAATACTTTTAGGATATTGGCAGCTTTCCTTTCTTAGGGGGAGGGGAGAGGCAGAAGCTCATTATAACTTTATCTTGGAAGAAGCAAACTAAAAAGCACTATGTTTAATAGCACTTTTTCTCTTTCCAAAGGACTTCCTGACCCATTTGCAAAAATAGTTGTTGATGGGTCAGGTCAGTGCCATTCAACTGACACTGTGAAGAACACATTGGACCCCAAATGGAACCAACATTACGATCTGTAAGTTGTTCGTAAGGTCACAAATAAAAATATTTCAGGGATTTATCTGTTAAATGGAATGCTTAGGTTGGCACTAAAACTGTTTTGTGTGAGGAAGAAGAGTCACAGTTGCTGAGGAGAACCGATTTTTTTTAAATTTTTTTTTTTGCAACAAGAAATGACCTGTTATTAAAGGAGTGGTGCTTTGCTTTTAGGTGTTTGAACTTGGAAATATCTCTGTGATGGGTACGCAGCACAACTGCTTTGAGCAAGTTCTCCTGGAGCAGTGCAGTCCAACTTTTGCAAAAGATTGTCCTTGTAGCCATTTCTTTTTCTTCAAATTACTAGAACCCTAAATGTTAACATTTTGTTCGTTTATCAGCTTGCTGCGTGGTTTTTAATGAGGCTGGCTCTAGTCAGGTTCATGTTGCAGCAACATCAATTTAACATGCTGTGTGAAGTCATAGTGCAGTAATTTGTTAATAACACAATTTCAAGCTTAAGCACTTCTGTATTTACAATAAAGCAGCATGACCAATGCACCAAAATGCATCAGAATTTGTACCAAACAAAGCACAAGTTTTGTGGAGTACAAAGAGGTTGTTTTTCCTAAAATTACTCTTTTATTATGTATTTTTCCAGGTATGTTGGGAAGACAGATTCCATAACCATCAGTGTATGGAACCATAAAAAAATTCACAAGAAACAGGGAGCTGGCTTCCTGGGGTGTGTCCGACTCCTCTCCAATGCCATCAGCAGGCTAAAAGATACTGGATGTAAGAGCAATTCCTACCTGTTGTCATCAAGGACCTTTGTCCATGCCTTGTAGCTGAGTAGTGAATAGTGTTGCCACCCACTCCACCCTGCTGTTTTGTTGATCTTTCCTGTTCTCATTTACAGACCAGCGTTTGGATCTATGCAAACTAAATCCCACAGATACCGATGCTGTACGAGGACAAATAGTGGGTAAGAATCTTCTCAGCTGAACTTTCATCTTGGGTAAATATTCTATATGGACAAACGTATTAAGAAAGAAACCCACAGTCATTATTACTTCTGTGCCTTTTCTGTGTTGTTTCTGCTGGCTGTAATGGGGTTAAAGTACATAACCTGAAAATTTTAATTGTTCTCCTATGTAGGAGTTTGTTTTCTCTCAGCTGATAATGGGAGACAATATTAAAAAGAGGGAATGCATCTGACAAGGCTTCTTAATGCAGCTCTGGAAGGGGTAAAGGTTACTGTGAAGCTGATTGCATTTGGACCCAGGTGACAGGCAAAGAGAATCTGATGTGGAAAAGAGGATCTGGAATAGCTAAAAGAAATTTTACAAATTTCTCTTTTAATACCGTTGACTGATGTAACCCATTTCCAAATCTCAACAAGGCACTGCTAATTTTATGGCTAACATACCCCATTTTACCACATTTTGCTGCCCCCCAGCCAAACCACTCTTTTCATTGACATATGTATTTTACAAACCCCAAATTCTCACCATAATGACGACATCTAGTGGTGAGTAGTTGCTTTCCAGTTTACCTTTCTGGATCCTCAGGAAACACAGATACAGAACCTGATATATTTGATATTTACAGAAAAAGAGTTAGCTGAAGCTTTGAGAGGGTGATGCCTCTGGTTCTCCCTCTTTAAAAAAATCAGTTAATTGCCTTAGGATTAAAGGAGTTTTGGTAAGTTCCCTCATGTGTAGGATATAGCTTTCCTTCGTCCTTTACCCTGTATAAATGTGAGTTGTTTGGCTTTATATTGTTTTTAAGGAATCAGTTGTTCCTTATTATTAACTTGTGTTTGTTTCTTTTTTTTATTTCAGTCAGTTTACAGACACGGGACAGAATAGGCACAGGAGGTTCTGTAGTAGACTGTAGAGGGCTTCTGGAGAATGAAGGGTAAGGATTGTTTTCTTTACACTTCATTGGAAAAGTAGTTTAGATGTGGAAAGAATATTAATCACACTAGAAATATTAAACATCATTGTGCCTAATATATTGTCTGGGCATAGATATCAGGTAGTAAGGTTAGAGCTCCATAATTACTTGAAGAAAATAGACTAAACTAGGTGGGACTTTATATATTTTATCATCAGTGCTTTTGGCACTTCCATGAGAAATGCATAAAACATTAAGGAAGTGGCATATTTTAGGTTAAAAGTTGCTGTACTTGAAGTAATGGGGAGAGACAGAACCAGTTATTTCTGCATTCACTTCTCTTGTGATGGAAACTCTTGAAGTTTCCCCATTTTCAGAACGGTTTATGAAGATTCTGGACCAGGAAGGCCCCTGAGCTGCTTTATGGAAGAACCAGCACCGTACACAGACACTACGGGGGCTGCTGCTGGAGGCAACTGTCGCTTTGTAGAGTCTCCCAGCCAAGATCAACGGCTTCAGGCACAGCGCCTTCGGACTCCTGAAGTCAGGGGTCATGTACAGACACCTCAGAACAGGCCACATGGCCACCAGTCACCTGACCTACCAGAAGGCTATGGTAAGAGTTTTCCAGAAGTATACATTCTTTTTTTGTTTTTAAACTTGGAAGAAAAATTGTCTGGAAAATAATTCTTTTTGTATATATAGATGTGGCTGCCTGGTAGAACATGCAGCATCCACATGCATCTAATGGTCTGTATTTTAGAAAAGGAACAGAGGAGTGCAGCTGGGAGTTTGGCTAATTAGCAGTTGGCTATGCCAGGATACACTGAGGGGTTGATGGTAAATTAAACATGAGGTTGTGATATGATGCTGTTACCGAGAATTCACTGCTAATCTTGGCTGTGTATCTAGGGAGAACAAATGTAAAGAGCTCTTTAAACTAGAGCAGTAATGCTATTTTTTCCTTACCCCTTGGCATGTTGTGTAGGTTTGAGCCCACATTTGAGAAAACATCAGGAAAATGTAAAGGCAACAACAAAGCTAGTAGTACAGAAGATTAGGAAGGGTAAGATTAAGGAGAATTTAAGTCAGAAAAGAGCACACCAAATGAAGGAGTAAAGAAATCCAGTTTGGGGATTTCGGTTGTCTCAAAAGCTAAAAATAAAATTGCAGACTAAACCATCCTGGCGCATGGATTTGTGAGTTTCAAAAAGAACACTAAAATGTGTAGTTGGGTAAATTTGTGAAGATGGTGTGTAAGCACAAACAGTCCATGCTGCTGGAGATCAGGGGGATGGCTCAAGTACTTTCTCTTAGCTCTAACAGAAAGGTAATATGCTAACGGCTTTGAACAATCTGTTTATTTATTCTGATTATTTTTAATCGTAAATCTAGAAAAAAAACAAACTCTTCTCTTTTCATAGAACAAAGAACAACGGTACAGGGACAGGTTTATTTTTTGCACACACAGACTGGAGTTAGCACATGGCATGACCCTAGGATACCAAGGTATGTATAGATATGAAGCATGGGGGTTTTGGGGATGTGTCTGTGGCAGTGAACTGACTCTTTAAGAGCAAGAGTCTATGAAATAACCTGTGTAAATTTAAAGGGAGAGCTACAAGCAGAGGTATCACTTTAGATATTTCTAATTACCTTTTCACAACTATTAAGAATTACTCTTTTTGAAAGAATGAATTATACTTGTGAATCATAAAACAAAAAGGGAAAAAAAATATGTAGTCCTTGAGGAATTGCTATTTGAAAAATTCTTCCTAAAATGTCAATGTGACTGTTTTTTGGTAAGGCTGCAGATTTCTGAATCTCACCTAAATGTTTTTTATATATATATATATATGTATGTATATATATGTGAAAACAGTTTGGACTTCAAATTGAAGAAAAAAGTGCCTGCTTTCTTAAAGTCATCTTCTCTTGAGTGTTGTACTTGTAACATTGGATCTATTAGTGCTCACTCATTTATAACTGAAGTAAAGATAACTTTTCAGCTTTAAACTTGATTGGTTTTGAGGGTTTTTTATGCTTTAGACCAGTGATTTGCAGCTGGAAAATTTGATTCATCCACATGATTAATTTAGTAAGCATCTTTAAAACTTAACCTGCAGTTAATCCAGGTCTTTGTGGCTAAGGTCTGGAGCTCTTCCTTGTGGAGCTCTGAATCTGGGCTGTTTCCACCCAGACCACCTGCACAGCAGACTCAAGAGTGAAATGCATAGTTTTAAGCTCCTTCAGCTGCTGCACTGGATGGATAATACATGAATGTGATACAGGATATTAGAAAAATGATACAAAGTAGTGTAGGCAAAAGTGTTGATAAAACCACAGTATATGGAAGGATATGAAAAAATAAAGTGGAAAGAGAAAATAGCTGATGTTAGATTAGCTGGTATCATTGGTAGAAGAAATGACAGTGCTCATTCTTCATGTCGCTCATGTCAAGGTTGTGTGCCCAAAGTCTTATCTCTTCTTCAAGTGATGCTGCTTGGCCTCATGAAAGCTATTGCTGCTCCTCTCAACAAATCTTAGAGACAGGTTTTCAGGACCAGCAATGTAAGTGGACGTAGGAGTGTCTTGTGAGTCCCAGGTCACTCTTATTTTAGTTCAGGGTGGCTTTTATGCTACCAGCTTGCAGTGCAAAACCCTAACCTTGGCATTGAGCACAGATGTAGGTTAAAACTTGATGTAATGAGATCTCTGCAGTACTTTCAGATGCACAGCTGATCAAAACAAATGGTTACAGCCATAATCTTCTGTAAGGATCCTAACAAAGGCTTGTCTGTCTGCCTGTGTATCCCCTGCTGGCTTATACTTGCTGTGACACTGATGAAGCCTTTGATGTACATAGTGTCTCTTACTTTCTAAACCCTCTAAGTCTACTAATTTATACTGTTGTTGCGTGGTTAGATTTAGGTAAGGAAATGCAGAGAATGGTGTTTTCCACCCTGGACAACAGATGAATCCATGCCAGCTTTCCAGAGAATACTTAACAATGGCTTTTCTATCTAAAAATAATCTTCATATTTCCCTTCTTCCTTTTCTCACCACTCTTAGTTCCTCTAATATAAGATGGCTGGGGCCTTAAGTGTTTTCAGCTTTCTCAGTGTATATACAACTCAAACACTATCTGAAAGAGAGTGACTACCTACAGTAGCACAGATGACAGCTGAAATTTATCGAGGATGAAAGGGTGAAGGTGTTGGTAACATCTTACTCTTTGTGATTTATCAAACAGGATTCTGACATTGTCTGTTTAAAGAGGTGATTTTTTAATTTATTGTTTTTTAGGTGATCTTAGTATTTCTCTTAGCCTCTTATTGGATGTTTGGAGGCACTGGTTGGTGCAGAAACCTTTGGTTAATTATTTGGTTTTTCTGCACATAAATCATGTAAGTGTTAATAGGAATTTTTCTGTGAAAGTTTTTCTATTAAAAAAAAAGTAATTTTCTCCTTTTACAGCCCTCAGAAGCATTGTCATCACCTAAACAATAAATGATGTTCAAGTTACCTTTAAGCTGTACAGGTTTTTTACTTTGAAAGCCTTTCAAAGACAGAAGGGGGTTTGCTGATTTCCTTTTCTGTCCACGTCTCATGCATACATCAGGAATTGCACTGCTTAGATAAAGGTTCCTGAAAAGACAGCATTAAAATAGCTATTCTGTCCTTCCTAGGACTATCACAGCCTGGAATCACTGAGCACCAAATTAATTCCCTGCATCCCCTCTGAATGTGAATTGGTTTTATTTTTATTTCTGAAGTGCTCTAATATTTTGTTTGCTTTTCTCCTTAGAGACCTTAACAGTGTGAATTGTGATGAACTAGGACCTTTGCCTCCAGGTTGGGAAGTTAGAAGTACTGTTTCAGGAAGAATATATTTTGTAGATCATAATAACAGAACCACACAATTCACAGATCCACGACTACATCACATTATGAAGTAAGAACCTTGCCTGACAAATAATTCATGTCTCTAGTTTGTATTATTAAAGCTTTTCTTTTTGCCCAATTTTACCTACAGTCTGGGAGGGGCTGAAAAACTGCAGGATAATGATATTGGGTAACAGATGCAACCATTGCGTTCTAGTCAGAGTCTGAGCATTGGTTCTCAGTGATGGTTTTAGCTAGCTTCTTGCAGAGACTCTTCAGAAATCTTTTTTACTATGCTTTGCAGTCCTCATGTTTAAGGAAGGGGTTGCTTATTGTGGCACACCACCAATTTCTTTAAACTGTCTTGACAAAATTACTCCAGGCTGTGAACAGGCAGTTCTGGAAATGTTGGGGTGGGAGGTGGAGGGTCTGCCAGGTGCTTCCCCAGTGGACAGCCCATACCTGCCTGGATGCAGTTCTAGATCTGTCCTAGCTATGCTAGACCTGAACTGGCTTTGTGCTCCTTGAGCACCAGGCAACAGAGATAAAAAGCCAGCTGAAGTCTGGTTGCTTGGTCTTCTGCACAGACAGTTTGGGTTCAGAGGATTTAATAAACTCAGGCTCTGCATCCTGCGAAGGCAGCTGAAATGTTACAGAACTGACCCTGGAAGCAACCTGGCTGTTCTGCTTGTGCCCAAGATCAGACTTTTCCTGGAGCTGAGTTGTCTGTGCTTGAAGCCTGCTGAGGAATCTCTGTATCTAAAAAAGAATTGTTCCACAACCCAAATAAAGCACCAGTGGATAGGTATAGTTGAATGTGTGAAGCTGCAACTGTTCGGTACATCTTTCTCTTTTAGTTGCACTACTTAACTCTGTCAGAATCTTCAGCCTTATTTTTCATGGAGCTGGAGTAAAATCTGTTGCAGTTGTTGGACAACTCCGTTGTCAAGCTGTTGTTTGTGCCATTAGAGATCGCTTTTCATGTTTCACTCTTGAAATTTGTCTCCACATGAGAGAAATACCACATGAACTTTTTAATTACTACTCAGTCAGCATTCAGTGATCATGCTCCACAGCCTTCCACAATGTAATGACATAAAAAAATTTGAGCTGAACAGTGCTGAACAATTTATTATCTGATTTCTGTATTCCGTATGTTCTTGAATATAGGGAAATGATGCTATAGAATTTACCCAGCCGAATACATGTTTCAATCCAGGTTCCTCCTAAAGAAGCTTAATCAATTCTTCCATCGTTTTACATATTCTTTATTGTTTATACTTCTATAATATTTTCCTTTTCTTTCAAAGCCATCAGTGCCAGCTAAAAGAGCCCAGCCAGCAGCCTCTGCCAGCTCCAAATGAGGGATCTCTAGAAGATGGTGAGGAGTTGCCTGCACAGAGATATGAAAGAGACTTGGTACAAAAGTTGAAGGTTCTTAGACATGAGCTTTCTCTCCAGCAACCACAGGCTGGTCACTGTCGCATTGAAGTATCCAGAGAGGAAATATTTGAGGTATTTCTTTGACTTTTTACTACTAATGACTACTTTTGTCACTCAAGGGTTAAGGAAAACTGATCTTTATTACAGCAAGTTTGCTTCATGAGAGAAGTAGTGAATTACCACCAAGTATTGCAGAGTTGTCACTGGAATTTGCTTCAGATTAGCATTTTAACAGAATGTTTTCTGTAGCTGAGGAACAATCTGTATGTTACAGTAATGCATCTTAGTAGGCTTAATTATAGCAATGAAATAAAATATCTAATTGTAAAAATACACATATAGGAATCCTACCGTCAGATAATGAAGATGAGGCCAAAGGACTTGAAAAAGAGGCTTATGGTGAAATTTCGAGGAGAGGAAGGCCTGGATTATGGAGGAGTAGCAAGGTGAGATGTGGGGTTTTCTCTGACACTTCCATAATTACCCATTTGCTGCAAAAGACTCTTTCAGATTCTAAGCATTAAAGTTGATAGTTCTCTGAAGATATTTTGGACCTGGGATGGGTGTCAAGTTTTAATAATAAAGGGTTATTTGTCATGGGGAATTGGGAGGTCAGAAATTGCTTTAGTTCCATTCTGGTTCTTGTATGTTACTGAGGTGAGAGACTTTACCTAACCCCTCCTTTTGTAAGGCCTTTGGTGTGTCTGCTCCTTCTCTGCAGAAAGCAGACATTCTCTAATCATCAAGCATTTGTAGAAAACCCACTTTTCTCAAGACCTCTAGTGATTGAGCTGATTTTAAACAACAGATCTTTTTAATTTCTCTTTATACTGTAAAGGTTGCAGATCTCTTAGTCTCCAAATATCTGAACTCTGTACAAAGTAGAGGGTTTTTTTGGCAATGGGTCTCATTGAGATTCAGTGTGGTGATGGCATTGGCATAACAGCTTGCTATAGCTTCTCTAAGTGAGGTTAATTCTCTCAGTATTTACAAACTAAACCAAATCCGCCTGTGAGTGGAGTAGGACACTTCATGAATTTTGTGTGCCTTTTTGCCTGCAAATGGAGGGCGGGGCAAGGTGATCTGATTTTGAAACAATATTTCATAACTATTGATTCACAGTAATTGTGCTGTTATGTGAAACTTAAATGGGAGTTGCACACTTCTAAAATACTTTTGTTTGTTTGTTTGGCAGAGAATGGTTGTATTTACTGTGCCATGAAATGTTGAATCCCTATTATGGACTCTTCCAGTACTCCACAGATAATATTTACATGCTGCAAATCAATCCAGACTCTTCTATCAATCCTGTGAGTGTTAACTTCTGATCAACTTACCTACTTTAACTGATGTCCCCTGCATTCTTTTGTTATAGCTGTTCCTCTGTGGCAAGAATGTACCTCTCTGACCCTCTCTCAGGAAGCTGCTGTGCTTGATTTTCGTCTTTCTGAAGGATTTGTATTGATGCAGACCTTAAAAGTAGCAGCAATTCTGTATTACTGCAGGGGAATTCTTCCTATTATGACATTATCTCTGTGAGATGTGGGGTGTAGAGTGGAAGAATCTCATCCATTGGACTTAATGCTTCTGCTTGCTGAAGTATTCTATAAGCAACATGGAAGACATGAAGGAAACAAGACCATGACCTGCTCCTTTAGAGATTGTTGTGGTGAAACAAAGAATAAACTAATTTATTTGGAATTGTATCATCTTGTGTGCTGGGAGTATTATGGGGATTTTCTTCTCCTGAGTCCTGCCCTTAGGCGGGTCTAGAGGGTGTGTATCCAATTTATTAGTCAGGGAACAGCACAGAGACTTGTTTGAAGCATTTAGTCATGAAAAGCTTCCATTCCCGGTTAAGTACGAGGACAAACAGTGGCTCCTCTTGCCCGAAGGGTTGTGGAGCACTTGCACTGAACACACAAGTAATGCCACAGATAGAACCACAAGATGTCAGTGTCTTCCTACTGCCTGATTCTCAGTCCTCTCTCCCTACAGGACCATTTGTCTTATTTCCATTTTGTTGGTCGGATAATGGGTTTGGCTGTGTTCCATGGACACTATATCAATGGGGGCTTCACAGTGCCCTTTTACAAACAGCTGCTGGGGAAGCCCATTCAGCTCTCCGATCTGGAATCTGTTGACCCAGAGTTACACAAAAGTTTAGTCTGGATCTTGTAAGTACTATATTTACCAGTTGTCTCTCTGTAGGAAGATGGGGTAGACTATGTTGGTAATAGTGGGAGAACACTTTACAGAAAAATTTGTAATGGGTAGATCTGTACAAAATGATGAAAGTACCATTTGTATATCAAAAAGCTCAAAGCACTTGAGGAAAAGTTCTCGTTGAAAACTCTTTGTTAGCTCTCCTTGCAGCAAAGTAGATAGACATAGTGAAAATTTGCATGGCTATAATAAAATATCACAGTATCAAAATCTAAAGTTGGGACAGAGTTCTGAGGGGGAAGTGCAGCCTCATTCAAAATAATCCATCTTTGATTATAATGGAAATAAATGGAAGGAACCTGAGCTTCTGTATGCTTAGAGTTCAGAATAAAACCAACATCCACTGTAGCTTGGGGACTCTGACACTGCTTGGCATTATCTCAATTTCTTTTCCTAAATGCTGTTTTGAATTTTATATTTAAAATATAAATATAAATATTTTGTGAAGTTCACTGTATGTGATCTCTTACATGTTTCACACTGATATGTGACAGCAGATATATATATATATACACACATATGTGTGTGTGGTTTTGTGTATATAGGGTTTTATTTGTTATCCCAAGTACTACTGGAATTAGATGGATGGCCCATATCTGATCAGGCTCTTCAGTGTGCACAAAGCTCTGTAGAAATCGGTGATTGTAGTGATCCCTCTAGTGATATGAAATGCAGATGGCCAGTTACTAGGGTTATCCTGAAGGCTAAGTGTCCACATAGCAAACTGTCAGCATCACCACTGAGAATGATCAAAACATAGGTGGTTTAACCTCTGTCTTTCATTGCCAGAGAGAACGATATCACCCCAGTTCTGGACCATACATTCTGTGTGGAACACAATGCTTTTGGGCGGATTTTACAGCATGAACTCAAACCAAATGGCAGGAATATTCCAGTGACAGAAGAGAACAAGAAAGAATATGTCAGGTATTGCAGAACAAAAAATACATCCTCCAAATGTAGTGCAAATAAGGTGGTAAACAGACAACTTTTTTTTATATATCATTCAATTAATGTAATAAGTCTTTTGGAGGAAAATACCTGAGTTGTAAATGAGATAAGTGTTTTTACACAATGCACTATTGTAAGACCTGGGAAAATGAAGCTGTGCTTTGTTTTTTTCTGTTGATGGTGCAATGATCAATTGTTGATGGAAAAAGGAAATAATGAGTGTGTCTTTCGTAGTACAAGATGGGTGTATTAAAACCAAATTCCTCTGTAAAATTATTTTTTCCAGCTGTGCTATAAAAAGCCCAGTCCTGTCTGGCTTATCCCCTGACTTCCTTTTTCCCCCTCAGGTTGTATGTAAACTGGCGGTTTATGAGAGGAATAGAGGCACAGTTCCTGGCTCTACAGAAAGGTTTTAATGAACTTATTCCTCAACATCTCCTTAAACCTTTCGACCAGAAGGAACTTGAGGTATATGTTTTATCTATGTGAAATACTCATCATTTGTGTGATCCACAATCAAGCACTGATTTTAAGAAACAAACCAAACAAATTCACAAATCTCATTCTGGTTAGCATGACAGAAAGCTGTGTAGTTGTTAAACCAAACCCTTTCTCATTTATTTTAGACATTATTTGTGTTACCATTATTGAGAGGGCCATTGAAACAGGGAAAGACAAATACACGCAGTTGCCTTATCAAGGAGTAATACTCAAAGCAGGTGGTCTGAGCAGGGCAGGTGTACTGCAAGTTTGAGGATCTGCTGGCAAGACCTGATGTGTTACCTACCCCAGAACTTGTTTTCCTCAGTAACTGTTTTCATACATGGCTGTTTCTATATGCACACAGGGCATGGTTTAAAGGAATTAAAATAGAAATGTAGAGAACACAGACAATAAATTGTCTTCTATTTAATACTGAAGTGAAAAATGCTACAGCTTGAAATCATTCCTGTTGTACAGTTTTTTCTTCTGTTTTTGCCTCTTTAAAAAAATACAGAAACTTTTGGAATATGGACCAGTTGTGCTATTAGAAGCACTAGTTTCATGCTAGTTGTTCATGCAGACTGCGTAATCCCATGAAGTTAGTGCATTCCATTTGCTAGCTGCTTGAAAAGGCAGATTAAAAACCCATTAAATATTTCAATACTGTCTGCGTCAGAACAGCCACAACTGTTCACAACAGTCACAAATGTGTGTGAGTGGCTGCTGCCTTGGTGGCAGAAAAAGGCAGCTGTTAAATGGTAGCTCTCAGAGGTATGATCCTCAATATGAAATATTGTGAGAAATTTAGAATATGAAGCATGTTTTGTTTTACAGAGTGAAGTTTTCTCTGTGCCGTTTTATTTGTCGTTGCTGGGGAAGGGTGGTTACATTAGTGGCCAGCAGTCACTTCTTTTTACAGTAATTAGCCTGGTGTCATCTGGGAAAGACATTGAAGTCATGTCTGCTCTGTGTTGAATGACATCAGAAAACAGATTAAAAATTCCTGTATTTTGTCAGGCAACAACAAACTGACTGTGAATGTTGCCATGAACCAAGCAGGATTCTGTCCTAGTCATTATTGGCACCTCTAGGACAAACTTGGGTAGGGAACAGGGACATTGCATAGCATGGTTGATGACATGTCTTCTGAGTCTGTGCAGGACCCTCATAGAGATAGGCTGTACTTGTCAGGTAGGACAGATTTAACAAAACAGGGCTTGGGCTTCTGACTCTTATTTTCATGTGAAAATTCTGGTTCTAGTAAGTACTCTCTGGCCTTAAGTGTCAGTGCAGTTAAACTGGCTTTGCTGCATTTTCTAAACTAGTTTGGAGCGTTACCTTGCACCAAAAGGGTGCTTCAAGCACATAAAGAATGTTAGGCTTCATGTTAACAGTTGGATGTATGTTTTTATGACTCCAAACTTAAAATTACTCTTGAATGTTAAAGCGTTTTCTGATCCTTTAACAGCTAATCATAGGAGGCCTGGATAAGATAGACCTGAATGACTGGAAGTCAAACACACGTCTAAAGCACTGCATGGCAGATAGCAATATTGTGAAGTGGTTCTGGCAAGCAGTGGAAACATTTGATGAAGAAAGAAGGGCAAGACTGCTGCAGTTTGTGACGGGTTCAACACGTGTCCCACTTCAAGGTTTCAAGGCTTTACAAGGTGACTGATATGGAGGCTGAGTTAATCTGTTTTGGGAGAAAGAGATAAAAATCATGTGGTATTTACTAGCCCCTTGTAAATTATCAGCACATTACTGAAGAAGTTGAATGCTTACAAACTTCAGACCCCAAGAGCAGTTTTACATTTGTCAGCAGCTTTGCTGGTGGCGAACACTTCAGACATTGCTGATAATGACAGAAGCTGTCATCCAGTAGCACTTTGATATCAATATTAGTTTATTGGTCTTCTAAAACTCTGTGACTGGTGTTAAAGCCATTCCATGCCAGCACCCATGTCATACAGAGCTGAAAGAACAACTTTTTCACACGAGATCTGTGTTTCCTTCAGTGTTTATGAACGAAACATTAGACTTTAAAACAAGTTCTTTAAAATTGCAAGTTTTGTTGTTGGAAGAGGTGGCAACGTGGCAGGCTGTCACATCTGTGCTGACTGTAAACTGATGCTCAAAATTAAAATACATAGGTCTGTTTTACAAGGAAAACCTTCTTGCTCCTAAGTTTTCATTTTTAAAGGTGCAACTTTGTTAATAGAAAATGTAGTAGCTTTCCAGAATACTGGTCTGCAAATTCATTGTCATGAACAGCCCTGTCACTTCTGCCATCGCTTCATCATCTGCAACATTTAGCCTCTGACATACTTAGGTCATTTTCTCTCTTGCCTTTTTATAAGGAGCAGAATCCATGTGCAAGAATGATGTTTTGTTGAAGTGCATTAACTAGAATGTCTTTCTAAGGTTCTACAGGCGCTGCAGGACCCAGACTGTTTACCATCCATTTAATAGATGCAAACACAGACAACCTTCCAAAAGCCCACACTTGGTAAGATGAGAACATTATGCATGTCAGTGCTTGAGTTCCCTTTGTCTCAGCTTAAAGGAATAATTTCCTGGTGTCCTGGGTAGGGATTAACCATGTGATATGCAGAGATGACTCCAGGTGTGCTCTCCTAGCTCAGAAATATCTGTCCTCTGCAAGCCAGCAAAATAATTGACTTCTTATAGCCTGATGTGTCTTCTGTACAATCTGTGGTTTTCATCTATCCCAGAGCTGATTGTTCTGGACAGGGAGGTGTCTGTAAGTTTATTTCTATGTATTCAGTGACAGTATGCAGGAAAAGATGGCTCACAGTGGTGAGTCCTCATGCAGGATTACAAAGAAGAGTTTTCAGATGTCGTGAGTGTTCTGTTGGTGCAGTGTAGGCACAGACCTGAGCTCTAGCTCGGAAGTCTCACTGTCAGAGACAGGAAATCATTTCAGCAGCAGCACAGATTGTCTGAGGCAGAGCAGGAAGTAGGAGCTGTCTGATGTCTTGCTTTATTTGCAAGTCTCCTGCATCTGCCTCCTCCTCCTAAATGCTACCCTATGAAGTCGTGCATTCCTGCTGCAGAAATACAGTTGGTTTTTATCTTGTCTCCTTTGCCCTCTCAAGTGGCTGAGGCTTTCTTTGATTTTTTTTTTACCTATATATAGCTGATCTAGATTATTTTTTATTCTTTTTACAATAATATTTTAGATTGATGTGCTGCAATGTGGTGTTATTTTCCCTCTAGCTTTAACCGGATTGACATTCCGCCTTACGAGTCATATGAGAAGCTTTATGAGAAGCTGTTGACAGCTGTGGAAGAGACATGTGGGTTTGCTGTGGAGTGAAAAAAGCAACCAAAGGAAACAGATGCTAGCTCATGGACCACCAAATAAAAAGCTAGAAGAAACTTGCTGTGAACTTCCTGCTAAGCTGTCTGAAGCATCAGAACTCTGGACAACTTAGAGATGGGGCAGTTTCCCTTCTGCCACTGGTGGATGAGGGTGGGGGCTTTTGTTGGTGGTTTCCAACTCTATTTTCTCCCCTTTGTTACAATAACCCCTTCCCTCTTCTTCCATCTGCGATAAAATGAAACTCAGCCAAGTTCAGCGTTTGGCTTTGGTTACACAGGATATTCTGCTAGATTCGTAACACATATTGTGATAGGGTCAGTGACCTGTGAGGTTTTTTTTAATAGGAGAATCAAAGTGTAATTAAGAATGAGCTTAAGCTGCTGAGGACTTGCAACTGGTAGGTGTACCTGGTTAGTTTGTCTTAAATCAAGCTTGAGCCCCTGTAGAGTCCAACGGGTGCAGAGTGTCTGACTGGCACTAGAATTTTCATTGCACATTTTAAACATCTGTTTAGAAAGTAAACTTCTAGCAGAAAATACCTCCATATGAACACTTAACTGAAACGTAAAGAAATCCAAGCTCTGCCTTAGCAGGAAGCTCCCAGTGGAAGCTGTGGCTCACCTCAAGAAAACTGAAGGAATCTGGGACAGCTTAAACGGTATTGTATGAATTCTTTTTGGTTATCCTGGCTGAAATCTAATTGTTTTGCACATGAAAAGAATTATTTCCTCCTGCAGAATTACTTCCCATGGCTCCCTCATTGCAGAGAAGCCTTTTAAGGAAGAGATAGGGGATAAAAATCTATTTGGTCCCAAAGCTGTGATTTCTGTGCCACTGTTTTTACCTCCGATGAGTTTGTATGACTTCGAATTCTAAGACTCATGTGGAACTAACTGCAGGCTAAGTTAACAGAGAAGACTTCTGTTCTGAAGGTTTTGGCCTTTGGAAAGGTTTATGTGGAGGCTGACATAAAAGGGTAACTATACAGTGAGCACATTTTAAATGTTACGCAAAGCTATTGGAAGAATTTATTACTTCAGTTCTGTAGGGATTAAAATATCTCCAGAGAGCCTTCTAAGGCTGTTTTTTCAAATACCTGAAACTAATATTAAAAGGTTTGTTCTCTAACACATTGCTAAAAAAACTTCCTAGGGGAAACAAAAGCAAATCCAATACCTGAATCACTAACATTTTTCCAGTTTTCACACCAAGATGAGACAGTATTTTTAACAAATTACATGGCTTCCGCAGACCCGGTTCTCTATCAAACATGACTAAACTTAAGTAAAACAGACTTGCTTGTATAGGATTTTTTTTTTTCTTTGGCAAGCCTGATTTTAAGAGGGATTCATTATTGAAACATTTAATAGACATTACGTTTATGGAATAGTACATTGAAAGCTGTGGGTAAGAGATCACTCTTAAAAGATGTCTACTGGAATACTTCTATTTTATCTTCTTTTTTTTTTAACTGAATTTGATAATAGCTTTAAACTGTGATAGGACAGAAAGCAGACACTTGTCAAAACCAGGCATCTTTCTCCATTTTGTTTGTTCGTGGTTTTCTTTTTCCCATTGACCATAATTCTTGTGATTTGTTGTCTGGAGTAAGAATTGCATTGGAGGTGTAAAATTGTACCATATTGTGAGATTTCCACGGGGTGGCTGGAGATGCTTGTCCTTCACGACTGTACAGGAGAGGCCTTGTCTAGACCCATGTTCGGTAGGAATCTTTTGACACTTGGGGACCAGTTTCACAGAATCACAGAATCACAGAATGATTTGGCTGGAAGAGACCTTCAAGATCATCAAGTCCAGCCATTAACCCTACACTGCCAGTGTCCCTGAACCATGTCTCCCAGTACCAGTTTCTGCAGTACTGGTTGTTGGGATGTAAACAAAATGATGTGAATCTATTGCAGTAACAGAGAGGAAATGCAGCTGTCATCAGAGGAGCGTCCGTACAGTCTTGGGCTGAGTAGCAGAATCCCCACAGCCCTGGATTTTTAAGCTGGCACCTGTTCATAGGGTGTATTTAATCCTTTCAGTGCATTTGAATGTGCAATAAACCAGTCAGATAGGAAAAATGCAAAACAGATTATTGCCCAAAAGCTTTGCATGCATGGATCATGTGGATTTTTCACTAAAAGAGTTTTTAAAAAAACCCAGATACTAAAGCCCACCACAAAAAAAAAAAAATCCTGTCACGCAAGCTCTATGTGCAGCACAAACTGGCTCAGTACAAACCAAGCAAGGTGAAGGTAAAGGCCCCCGATTAGGAGATCTATAGGTCAAGTAGCTTTATGTCAATGACACAGTTGACATATGATAGTTCCTAATGTCTTTTGCTAGGTCAGTGTTTTATTGAATGCACAAAATAAGAATAGGCAAGGATTGTTGTTTTGAAAAGTCCATCTGTTTTTTGCTGTATTTAAAAACCCTTGTCAAGGTACCTCCTCCATGCTGACAGTAAAGAGAATAGGGCACTGTCTTTTTAATTATTTCAGTTCTCCTTTAAACAGCTTCACCACCTCCCATCGTGTTGTCTTTGCAATTTTGTGCCACTTCAGTGACGATGAAGACCTTTTTTTGTGTTGTTCTGTACATGCATTTCAGGCAGGCCTTAAAACTGGCTGGGTGGATGGATGGAGGAAAGTAAAGAAGCGAGTCAGAATAATGGGGTTGAAACAATGGTTCGTTCTTGCTCTGGCTGGTTTCAAGGCCAGGGAAGGACAAAACGCAAACCAGAGTTTGCATGGCTTGAGCCGTGGACTCTGAGGTCTCGGGAGCTGTTCAGCTAATCTCAGCCATCTAAATTTGTATGTTCATTCCCACTTGCTCTGCCAGCACTTGAACTGGTTGTTACTTCTCAAACTTGCCCAAAGAATAACATCAAGTCTGGTGTTCATTTTGTCATTACACGTTCCACCTTGTACACGGATACTCTTGGATCTGACCTGAAGGAAATACAAGGTACGGTGTATCATTTATTCTCATCCTAAAGGCAAACCCAAAAGCTGTTCCATTGGCACAGACTTTCTGTGCTTGCCCTGATACTGCTCATCAGCCTATACTATATGCTCAGGGATGTAGGAAACCACCACTTTGCTCGTGTTTTAAACCGGGAAGAAAACGGAGACTGTTTTATGAATGTTGGCATTAACTTGGGCATTATGTTAGACAAGACCCTGCTTCAACAAAGGCTGCTCGAAGCTCTGGATGGTGAAATCAGCATTGGCTCAGCAGGATGTACTTAGTATGAGTTGGGGTGGTTGTGAAATCCAACAGATTTTGTAAATCAGTTATCCAGCCACTGGGCCCTGTGGAGCCGGTGCCCAGGTTCAGGGCCAAGTGGCACAGCAAGTTCCCAGAAAACACAGTATGGATCTGGTTATGATTTGTTTTGTTTGGGGTTTTTTTCTTTGTTTCTTTTTTTTTTGTTTGTTTGTTTTTGTTGTTGTTGTTGTTCCTCAACCACTTTATAATGTATTTTTAATTTATTATTTTTTAATGTCATGTTTTAAGTATTGCTGCTATCCTTGTTATTCTTCCCACTGGTTTTTTTGCAGATTATTTTGTGAAAGTTGTACACTAATGTTTCATTTTATGTCTAAAACAAAGTATTTAAAGAAATACTTGTTCTATTTAATGTGGTTATGGAACCAGCTGGAATAAACAGTGATTGTATAGTAGGCTGGACCCAGGAGGTCATGTTCATTTTTGTTACATATGCAATAAACTCACAACTTTAAAATCTTGGCATCCACTATTTTATTTGTTAAAATATTTATGGAATTTGTAGGAAAATGGATACACTTATAGTTAAAGAGTATGGGTAGAACTGCGTTTAGCTTGGCTGGAGATGGATGGAAGGTAAGGGCAGTGTTAAAAGCAGAAAAAAATATATTGCTGCTGCTGAAGATATTACAATATAGTGAGTAGGGTTAAAAATATGTATATCCAATTGGAGAGATGCAGCTGCCCTGGTGTGAAATCTGCTCTGTCATGATCATCAAGAATCTGCACATTCTCCCAACACTGGCTTGTGCTGCTCTGACTCTGTGGTGGGGATGTGGCTCTGCTGTGGAAATGCAGCTGATTTAACAGCTTTGTAGGGACTGCCCAGATAAAACTGCTCCTTTACAGGCAAAACACTTGATTTCATTCATTCTTCAGCTCATTCATTAACAGCCTTTATCCTTTTCCCTTTTTACCTTATTATTTGTCCTGTTATTTTTCCATACCTACAGTTTTTCAGAAAAGAAATTGTAATTCCCTCCCTTAATGAGAGCTGGAGAAAGATTCATTACTGATGATGCATCTCTGCATTCCTCTTTGTTTTGGTGTTGGTTTGGGGTATTTTTCTAATTAGTAGTGTTTTGCCAGTGGAGAAAGATGAGTCTCAGTCTGAGGCCATCATTGGCAGTTGTAATTCCATGCTCAGTGTCAGGGTCTGTGCTGCAGCAGAGTGTGATTCTTTCATCTGTACATATTTTTCACTTAAAAAAGTTTTTGAGTAATAATTTGTTTGTTTGTAATAATGTTTTTTAGTAACTTCACACTATGATCAAATGCAGTAATATATAATGAGCAAATGACCAAGTGAGGAACTGGTTTCACCCACCCCCCTCATTTCAGCCAGCAGCAGGGACTGAACCACTTCTGCTTGATGAAATACTGTCAGTCCTGCAAACACTAGTCCTGCTTTTAATACATACTATTTTGGGGAATAATTTTATTTCAGCTACATTTTTGTTATGCAGACACAGTTAAGAGAGAGGAGGGATCCTGGAGCCTGCTCCGGTGGCTGTTAGATTGCTGCAGAGAGGGGCTGCTGTAGCATTTCCACACTATGTGAACTTATGGAAAGCATGATAAAAAAAAAATATTTCTGTTAGGAAATCTTACCGAGCTCAAGGAATCTGTCTTTCTTATGGAAGCTTGGTGAGTCAAATAAATTCCTCAAGGTAAATTTTCCAGTCTCTTGTCTCTTTCTGCAGGAGCAGTGGTCTCGTAGTGGGGATTTCTCTTCTGATTTATGATGACACTCCCATGTTCCAGGCTCTCTGCCTGCTGGGGGAATGACAGCCCCTACCCACCCCTGTGTGCTTTAGAAAGGGACAGCAGAATGGGCTTTAATTCTAAACCTCTTTCCATCTTCTGTGGGAGCTTTACAGTTTAATGCCTCATTAAATCTTCCCTCTCACTTCCCTTCTCAGCCTTTTTTTTTTTCACGTGTTTATAGCAACTAAAACCCCGAAGTTTTGCCAATAAATAATCACAGATTAAATCCTTTAGGTGAGGGGCAAGGGCAGGAGGAGGGGATGAAGCCTCTCTGATCGTGCTAAATCAGAATGAGATCAGAAATGGGCTATACATTTATACATGTTTATATAAACCCCTCCTGCAATCCCACAGCTACTTGCTGAGTGAATGGTGCCAACCACACCCACTGCCCCTGCAGAGCCTCTCCCAGCCTTAGCCACAGCATCTGGGGGTCTGGAATCTGGGCAAGCATCTCTGCCCAGGAAAGGCTGAGAACCCTGGGGCTGTTAAGGTAGAGCAGCCAGAGAGGGGATATGATCAATGCTGATCAAGAGTTACAGGGCCCCTGGGGAGCAAGAGGATGAGGCCAGACTCTTGTCAGTGGTGCCCAATGACAGCATAAGGGGCAACAAACACACACAAACCCAGTAAGTTCCATCAGTACAGGAAGGAAAAACTTTGCTGTGAGGGTGTCAGAGCCTGGCCCAGGCTGTCCAAAGAGGTTGTTGAGTCTCCTCCTCTGGAGAGATTGCAAACCTACCCGGACACTGCAATGCTGGGCCCCCTGCTCTGGGTGATACTCCTGAAGCAGGGGGGTGGCACCAGATTATCTCCAGAGGCCCTTTCCAACCCCCACCATAGTGGGATTCTAGGATTATTTTATTGCTTATATCCCTCTACAGAACAAAGTGCCCCTGACTTGGGACCAGGACACTGCTGTGTTGCACACACATGCAATAAAAAAATCCACCCAGAATGCTCATTGCTAGATGTAAGGTGAGGGAAGGATTCAAGGAACCAGCAGGTTGAAGGGGACAGATGTTTTATTGTACCAGAACTTGGCTTTTATGGCCTGCAAAAGAGGGGTGTTGTGCAGCAGGGGTGAGCGTGGCTTTGCAGATGGCTGCAGATCTGTCCCAGATTCAGCAGCAGTTGGCACTGTACACAGAGGTCAGGCTGCAATTGGAAGCTGTACAGCTGAACCACAGTGGTCCCTATGCTGGGAGGGGGAAAAGAAATGTTCCTGGAGGGCTGGGAACACTGGTCATTATATTTGGCCAGGTTGTAGGGGAAGATCTGTGAGAGAAACCGTCTGGACATGGTGATGAGGTGGAAAAGATCAGCAAGTAACGAGTCTTGCTGGTCCAGTCTCATCTCTTCTACTGAGGTAACCCTGGTCAGGGAGCTACAGTGAGACTAATCAACCTGGGTGGGTGGAAAGCATTTGCTCTGGGAGATTTTGAAATCAGAATTTAATTGGATGATTAAATGAGCCTGCAGTGCCCCAAGTTCTGGTCCAGGATATGACCAGGCAAGACCTTGCATAGAAATCCTGCAATAGTTTGGTCCAGGAGTGTGTCTGGCCGCTACTGATCCCAGGGGAGGTGGCTGGTGCCCACTCAGTGGGGATCTTATGGACTCCACAGATGCCCACCAGCCCTTCCAACTGTCCCTAGGAACCTGCTCCACTCCTTCCATAACTTGCGTTGCTGCAGATGCAGCCTTTTCTAGGAGATCTGGATTTCATTACTATTCTGTTTTCTCCAGGTTTGCTGTGCTGGGTGACCTCGTCCTGGGAGGCTTTGTGGGAGCAGGATGTGGCCCAGTCCTCACCCTCCCCGGGGATCTTAGCTCACTGTAACCAGACATCAAAGGAGAAAGTTGTCACCAAAACCTCACAGTGGTATCTTATCCCTGAAGCTGCTGCATCCCAAGGCTGGGGGAACAGAGAACAGTTGCTGGATTTTGAGGACATTTTTTTTAAGATGACAACCAGCCCCCACCAATATGGTGCTGGGAATGTGAGAAGAGTACGTGAACCGACCCAGGTCCTTATGAGTAACGTGGAAATGGAAAGCTCCTGGTTTCACCCAGGCTTTTGGGCTGGATTAGCAATTCCAGTGATGGGGGAAAAATACACCTGCCCTGGTTCCCAGGCAGTAAGGGTGCTGGAGATGCTTTGCAATCCAAACCCACCCTTTAACACCTCCCAGGTCAGCACAGCCCTTCTTGGGTGTCCTTCAGGCTCTGGCTCCCAGACCACCTGGTCTGCAGGGCTGAGCCAGGGGTTCACTCCCAGCAGCTTAAACACTGCAAGGGATTGCACCTCTAGGCCCCAGTGGTGACCTGCTGTACTCTGTAGGGGAGCTGCCCCCCCTTGGCAGAGCACCCCCCATAGGGGGCCTGCACCATATAGGGGATCTTGACACATACCCTGCCCATGGCAGAGCTCCCCTGTACGTGACCAGGACCTCATAGGGGACCTGCCTCTGCCCCCCCCATAGCAGCGTACCCATATGGGGGACCCACACCCCATAGACGATGTGACTCTGCCTGTTCCCCATGATGGCAGAGTCCCCTTACATGGGACCTGGCATCACCCCACCCATGACAGAGCCCCCTGTAGGGGACCGGGACCCCAAAGGGGACTTGTCCCCCTATAGCGTAACATTCATATAGGGGACCTGCCCTGCCTATGGCAGAGCACTCCCCCCAGAGGACCAGGACCCCAGAGATGAGACGCCCACCCTGCCACCCCCCACCTCTCCAGTAAGACCCACGTGCAGTTTCTGACCCCGCCCCTTCCCTTCAAGCCCCGCCCTGAAAACGTAGAGCACCCGGAAGGGGGCGGGGCAGCCTGGAGGACTGCCCCCCTGCCTCTATGGTAGGTTTGCCGAGAGTGGACCGCCCGTCTATCCTGCACCCCTCCCTGTGCCGCTCCTCTCGTCTCTATGGTGCGGGGCGGAGCGGTCACGTGGCGCCCGCCGGCCGGAAGGAGCCGGGCAGCGGCGGTTAAATGAAGCGGGTCCGACGGGGCGGCAGGGGGGCGGATGGGTCCGGTGAGTGCCGGCCGAGGGTCTGGGGGCGGGCCCGGCCTCACGGGTGGACCGGGGAGGGGGGAGTAAGCGGCGGTCAGCGGATAGGCTCGGTCTGGGCGCTGGGGCTCACGCCGGGGCTTCCCCCGCCTGGGCCTCGCCTGTCCTGCGGGGGGGGGGGGGGGTGGCGGGCCCTGCCCCCCGCTGGGGGCCTGCCCCCCCGGGCCCCCCCTCCGGCGCGCGTCCCGCCCCCCCCCCC
>JANHGL010002439.1:0-11810 GCA_024611195.1 Ceyx melanurus | reverse complement strand
AATATATACAAAATATATTTTTGAGAGAGAGAGAGAGGAACTAAGTGGCTTTATCAGGTTTTTCTATCAAAAAAAGACTCAGAGTCCATGATCAGGTTTGTTGTTTTTTTTTTTACTTCATTAAACACAATCCTTTGCTATATTTATTTCAGATCTCTGTGGTCTCTGGAACAATCTGGTGGCTTTAATCCAGATGTTCCTCTTTGGACAGCTTTGTCAAAATTATTATTGATGTTTCAGTACCTTTTTAGTTTAGGTTTTTATTGGTTTTTTTAGCACAGTTGAAATACCTTCACAAAAAGTAAAGAAATAAATCATTTAAGTTCTTAAAATTTTCAAACCGGTAATTTCAGAAAAAAACATAAACTGGGAAAACAGAAAGGAAAAAATGCTGTTTACTTTAGTCAGTTTGGGTTACTTTAGAATTTGCCCTGCTTTTAGTTAAAACAGAATGTTATAGATGATATTGGAAGATACACAAAGACAGCTCTGTTTGGCTTTAATTAAAAAAAATAAGTACATCTTGAATCCGTAGTTTCCAGTTATACTGAGAATTCAGACATAATCCAATTTACCATTGACTTTAGGGATTTTTTTCAAGCTTGTTATATTATATGCTCAAGCAAATATTCCATTGCAATAAATACTTTTTACCTTCAGAAGAATCTCCTTGTGGAAGCAGAGTATTCAAAACCATTATTCCTATAAGGGATAAATTGGATTATCTTCTTCACACATTCAGCATTCCATCCCTAGCAGAAATGCAGTCTATTTGTTTTTTATACAGGTCTTTGCCTGGTGATTTTATTAGTATTTGTATCTTTCAGAGTTGCATTTAATGTTTTCCCTGATGGATAAAGTTCCAAATGGCATAGAGCCTATGCTGAAAGACTTGGAAGAACATATTGTTAGTGCTGGGCTTGCAGATATGGTAGCAGCTGCTGAAACTATTACTACTGTGAGTATATTGTTTTAAAAAACACATTTGCAGAAGTTAAATACTCTCATATATGCAAATGGAAATAAATTTTGAATTTATTAAAAAAAAAAGTTTAATGTTTAAACATGGTCTACTGAAAGTTCTAAGTATCTTTAGAATTTTTTTTTTATTCCTTAGGTTTTCATTTGTAACTTGAAAACATGAATTCAAATTTGCAATAAATGAAAGGTGGTAAATTAAATACATGGGATGCTTCTATAGTAGGACTGTGTTTGCATCTTGATTAAAAAGGAAAAATTAAAAATTCATTATTTCAGAATTCTGACTTCCTGTTGAAGTCTGATTTAAATTTGAGAGTGGTAGCTCAGTGTGGAAATTAAAAGATTTTTTTTCCTCACTGTTCAGTTTAAGGTTTTAATCTTTTTCTCTGGGTTTAAGAGCACTTGAGCATCTGCAGAAATTAGGATGTGCCTTTTATTGGTTCTTGAAAACCTATTTTGATTTTTAGAAGCTGTTATGCAGTATTTAAAAGCTGTGTGATCTTTTTTCCGTATTTCTATATTAAAAAGTTGTATATCAGAAATACTATCCTAGAAGTCTGACTTGAGGCTGAGATGATGTAGAGTTTTTCAGTACAGAAAGTAAATGTAAAATGCTCCTTTGTAGGATGCTAGATTATTACAGAGAAGGGAATTTATATGTTCAACTCACTGAATTCTATGGATTCTTGTTTTTATTACTTGATTTTTTGCCTCCTTCACTTCAGGATTCTGAGAAATATGTAGAGCAGTTGCTCACACTATTTAATCGATTTAGTAAGTTGGTTAAAGAAGCTTTTCAAGATGATCCAAGATTTCTCACTGCAAGAGATAAGGTATGTGGTTCTTTTTTTTTTCCAGTTTAGAATTGTTGTCATTGATAGCATGATGTCCCTGAAATCTCTGTGCCCTGTCACTGTTCCATCTGGAATCTGCTCTTACTCTAGTAAATATGCAAACTAAAATATTGATGAAACATCCTATCAGCTTTTAATTAATAGAAAAAAAATGAAAACTCAGTGCATCATTTGGGAATCTTCAATGGGAAATGGAGTTCTAGGACTGTCATATCTGCTAACTTTGGGCTAAGAAAAATATTTGGCTTAATTTCATATGACAGTAATCTAAAAAGAGTCAGCTTTTCTGATTGCTGTGGTAAAGATGGAAATTGAAGGGAGCACTAATAATCTGTAATTATTTTTCAGGCATACAAAGCAGTTGTGAATGATGCTACAATATTTAAACTTGAATTGCCATTGAAGCAAAAGGGGTAAGCCATATCAACTGAAATTATCTTAAAACTGAACTTCTCTTTTAAAATATCTCTTCAAAAAGTAGCACTGTTGACAGGTGCTTTGTGTTCTTACCCAATATGAAATTCCTTAATGTAAAGACACTCTTCACATGGCAGTGCATCAGTGAATAGCAGGCTGTTTAAACTCAAAATCAGAATTAATTTTATTAATTAGAGGAGATTTTTAGTCTCTGCTAATGTTTGCATTTCCTCTGCAAGCATTTGATCCTGCTCAACTTCTGCCATTAAGTTCAGCCTAAGAATATGGAACTTGGTAATTTTTAATTGCTGACAGGATCTTGAAGAGTTTAAAGATCTGTTTTCTTCTTTTCTTTAGTGTTGGATTGAAAACCCAGCCTGAATCCAAGTGCCCTGAGCTTCTTGCTAATTATTGTGACATGTTGCTAAGAAAAACACCACTAAGCAAAAAACTGACCTCTGAAGAAATTGAAGCAAAGCTAAAAGAAGTGGTAGGTTTTTGCTTTCTACTTCTCAGTTATTCTGAAGAATTAATTTGTTTGGTTTATTTCCTTAATGTGGGTTGAGGCCTTGATTTTTGAAACACTGATAGCTGATAACACAGTTGCTCATCAGGCAATGTCAGGTGCCTTTTCACTTCATAGTCTACAGTGGCATTAGATCAGCATCCAAAGACTTGCCTGACAATGCAAATAAATCTTCTTTTGACAGCTTTTGGTACTTAAATATGTACAGAATAAAGATGTTTTCATGAGATATCACAAAGCTCACTTAACGAGACGACTGATTCTGGATATATCAGCTGATAGTGAAATTGAGGAGAACATGGTGGAATGGCTCAGAGTAAGTACCCTGACATCTATCTAATTTAAAAATATTTCACATCTGAAGGCTTCCTTAGTCCATATGTAAATGAGAAAAATGCATTGTACTTGTCTAGGTATCTAAATAGTTCAAGATGTGTTCTAATTGTAAAAGTTTACATAAATTAGAATGTCTTAAACATGACTTCAAATGTCAGAACTCCTCGATTCCTTAATGCCCACAGATGTTCTTAAACACTTGGGTTTTAAAATAATCATAATATGCCCTTCAGGGGTGATTACTTAACAACCAATGCAAAAAACCCTTCATATTGAATTGCAGATTAACTGTTACTGTAAAGTGATGATACTTTGAAAGTTCTTAATCTTTTTTTTCTGAGTTCATTATTTTAAAACTCAAGCTTTTTGATCATATGTCTGCTATAGTTGAGCATTCTTTTTTCTTTTTAAGGAAGTAGGAATGCCAGCAGACTATGTAAACAAGCTGGCTAGAATGTTCCAAGATATCAAAGTGTCTGAAGACTTGAACCAGGCCTTCAAAGAAATGCACAAAAACAATAAACTTGCTTTACCAGGTATTGTTTTCTAATGATTTTCTATTTTTCATTTCTCTTTGTGAAAAAGAATTCTAATGAAGCTTGAGTTAAAAATTACATCAACTGCAGGTTGCACATAGTCTTCAGGGAATTGTTACCCCTAGATTGGAAGTGTATATAGACTCTGCTTTCTCTTGCAGTTGACACTGGAGCTACAGCATTCTGTAAGTTACTGTGGGTTTCCATTATGAGCAGTCTTGTAGATGCAGACTCCCTAGCCTTGTAGAGAAATTCCAAGCAGGGGCTTGAATCAGTATCAACCAGATGAATGCCTGAACTGCTCCCTTTCTCCCTTCCTTGCTATTCATGAGTGCTTCATGCTGTGCTCCTCCCTTACCTGCCAGCAGGAGAGCTGGATGCATGCTGTGAAGAGCTGAAATCAGGTTTTCTGAATTTAAATTTCACTGATGAGAGAGCCTGAGGAGCAGCCAGTTTGGGACCTGCCACTGCTGAAAACCCTTGAGTAGTGCTTATGAGCATTAGCTATAAAGCTGCATCAGGGCAAGCAGGAAGAGCAAAGATTTCAATCAGTGTTGCTGGCAGAAAGCCAGCAGGACATAGAGTACCTTCATGTAGACACCTTGCTACTTGATGAAAATTCAGTTTTCTGTTAGTGTATTTAAGAGTAGAAAAAAAACCCCAAAACAAAAAGAAGCATTTTGTTTGCACCTGGTGATTCAAATAATCCCAAATCATCTTCCAGCTGACTCTGTGAATATTAAAATTTTAAATGCTGGTGCCTGGTCCAGAAGTTCTGAGAAGGTGTTTGTCTCCCTGCCCACGGAATTAGAAGATCTCATCCCAGAAGTTGAAGAGTTTTATAAAAAGAATCACAGTGGTAGAAAACTGCACTGGCACCACCTCATGTCCAATGGAATTGTAAGTGTTTTGGGTAAAGCAGAAAGTACATGACTGTACTTTCTATGTTTCTAATAGCAAGAAAGCTTGTGAGCCAGAAAGGCTTGTGAGTAAAATGGCCATTCTTTTCACAGATCACATTTAAAAATGAGGTTGGCCAGTATGACTTGGAGGTGACAACATTTCAGCTAGCTGTGCTGTTTGCATGGAACCAAAGACCCAGAGAGAAGATCAGCTTTGAAAACCTGAAACTGGCAACTGAACTCCCTGATGCAGAACTTAGGAGGACTTTATGGGTATTTCCCTTTCAACAGATATTTTTTTCTTATTTTTTGTACACTGAAATACTGGAGTAGTATTTTTAAAGAGCTGTCAGATAACACTTGGAAATGTGAATCCCTTTCTCACTAATCAGTTGTAATGGTGGCTTCTTGCACTACTGCTTAGCACACACAGCCTTGATGTTAACACATTCTTTCTACCCAGTATTCTAGAACTTAAGCTTTTGGGAACAGCAAGATCTTTTTTGATCATATGTGCCTAAAGCATGCAGTTTTCATTGTGGTTTGTGGAGTGGGACTGGTCTAATTCTAGGAAATCTGATGACTTAAAAATAACCAGTGTTTGCTCTATCAAACTTCTAATTAATTAGTTTTGAAGAATAAGAAATAAATCACATAAATCAGACATCACTTCTGTAGCTGTGAGTTCATGGATTTTACTCATGATTTTACTTATGCTCCCCCATTTCAGAAGGTGATTTGATAAATTGTGTCCCCTCTCTGGTTTTGCTGGTGTATTTGTGTCACCCTCTGACAGCTCCAAACAAGGCTGCCTGCTTCCCACTCCAGCCTGCACAGCAGTGAGCTATGTTTTTGAACAGTAATTGTTTCTGTTTAGAAAGTCTGGTGTTTTATTTTCATTCTTCCCCCCCCTCCCCCCTTTTCTTTGTAGTCTCTTGTAGCATTTCCAAAGCTGAAACGTCAGGTTTTATTGTATGAACCTCAAGTCAATTCACCCAAAGACTTTACAGAAGGAACCCTCTTCTCCGTGAACCAGGAGTTCAGTTTAATGTAAGATGATGCTTGAAAAGTAAAAATCATGTGCTGTGTTATAACTAAAGGAATTAACTTTAACTTCACCTTCATTCTTGAGAGGTTTCAAGATGGAGCTGGGCTCATGCAAGCAGAGCAGTAGTGTATTGATCATTACATTCACATAGAGTTTTAAGCAGTAAGTTAAAAAAGGGAGTGACAGTGACATATTATTAAGTTCTTAATGTCAAAAATGGGGCTTTGGGTGTGGCTTTCAGCAGAGAGGAGTGTATTTCAGTGAGAATTGCACCTAAAAGAATCTTTTGCTGGTCTTTGAAATCCTCCAGAGCATAAGACAATACAAAAAGAGAATATCTAAAGGTTCTATTTGACACTCAGCATGGTTTACTTTGGGTTTTGCCCCTCTTTCTTACCAAGGACTATGATTAGAACTGACTCCTTGCTAGTAACCTCATATTCTGAGCCTGATTCTCAGCAGCAGCTGGACATATGGATCTGTGGGAAGAGAGAAGGGTGACAGATCTGCTTTACTGGGGTTTAATTCCTTGCCCAGGGCCATGATGTTTGCTCCTGTGGTCAGGATCACGGGCTTTGGGAAGTGATGAGAGGGTGTGACAAGAGACAGGCTGTACAGAAAGTTTCTGGGTGACCACTGACAAATTCCATCAGTCTTTTTGTTAGAATAATGAGACAGACAGTTCTTTTGATGGGATATTAACTTGTCCAGTTTTCTGGACTTCATTGTAAATACATCCTCCAAAGAACCCTCTTTATTTTATCATTAAACAGAAATACATTTATCTTTCAAATAGTGCTGGTAACCTCTCATCTTTTCAACACTGTCAGTTTCAGCTGATGGATGATTTATATATGGTACTCCTTGCTACTGTAGTTTGAAGTTTAACAGGAATTCCTTAATTAAAAGTGTATTTTTGTGTTTTTTGCTTATTTTCACACAATACACCTTTTGCAGAAAAAATGCTAAAGTTCAGAAAAGGGGCAAGATCAACTTGATTGGTCGTTTGCAACTGACTACAGAGAGAATGAGGGAAGAGGAGAATGAAGGAATAGTCCAGCTAAGAATATTAAGAACCCAGGCAAGTAAACTAACAGAGGAACAGAGAATTTCCCCATCTCTTTGGGTGTGTTCTCACTCCAGCATGCTGTCTGCAACTGGGTGTTGGGGGGTGAGCTGGATGCTTTGCAATCCCATGAGAACTGACAGTGCTGTTCAGCTCAGATCCTCGGTGAAGACTGGATTTCATGTGTATTTTGTGCACTTGCAGTTGCCAGCCCCCTGTTCTCATGCACCAGGTTGTGGATGTACAGACTGCAGCTTTGTGGCTGCTTGCCCTTCATTCAGCCAGGTACTCCTGTCACATCTGAGCTGAAAATTCTAAAAAAAACCCAAAACATTAATTTTTTTCAGAGACCATTACCTACAATGAAGTCTCAGAAGTCCCATTTTACCTTCAAATTTGCAGCTCTGTTCTGTCAGATGATATCCCAGGCCATGCACACTGAATTCTACCACTTGACTTAAAATCCTGGCTATACTTCCAGCAGAAGGACTACTGAGTGCCTGGTTTATTTAAGAAATGAAAGCTCCTTGCAAGTCCCAGTTTCACATTAAGCTTGCACCTCATGAGGTGTTCACAAGGTATATCACAAATCACTGCTCAAGGAGTGACTGGGTATCAGATCACACTCTAGGTGTAAGATTTAGCTGCAGATTCTCCTTGTATCTCTTCAATCTTGCCAGTGCTTCACTCCTTTCCTTTCTCAGCTTCTTTATAAAAGGAATCCAGTACCTACTTAGGCTAAAAAATGCAGTTTATATCTGATTTATCAGGCAAAACATAGATTTCCTTGCTGCCTTGCCTTACCAGCAACCTGCTAGTGCTGTGTTCACTTTGTCACTTCACCCATTTATTGTTTTTTCTCTTGTTTCCCCCCCCCCAGGAGGCTATCATCCAAATCATGAAAATGAGGAAGAAAATCACCAACGCCCAGCTTCAGACTGAACTGGTAGAAATATTGAAAAACATGTTCTTGCCACAGAAGAAAATGATAAAAGAGCAAATCGAGTGGCTTATAGAGCACAAATACATCAGAAGAGATGAGTCAGACATCAACACCTTCATCTACATGGCATAACTGGGACTCTGCAGGATTCTGTGAGCAGAAATGGAAGGTGCTTTGGACAGACTGCTGCAACAATTTGTGCTGCAGAAGGACTTGCTTTGACTTTTCATGACCTATTAAAATCCCTGCCTTACCTTACAGAGGACTATATTTTGCCAATCTCATTCAGCTAGCATGATGGCATTCCCTTCATGTTGCACACTTTTAACAGCATGCTGTTTTGTGGGAAACTTGCATTCATGAAGAGCCCATTGTGAACTTTTTAAAAGTAGATTTGATTTCTACCCACCAGGAAGAACACAGGTTTGGGTTTTTAGATGACCAGTACTTGCACAAGGAAAAAAAAAATACTCAAAAAAAAAAAAGAATGCACTGAGGAACTGCTATTAGTTTTATTTTGGGTTTGGGTTTGTTTTGTTATTTGTTTTGGTTGGTTGGTTTGTTGGTTTTTTTGGGGGAGGGGGGGTGTTTGTTTTTTTTTTTAATGCAATTAGGACTAGAAGTAGCACTTTCACTTTTATGTTTTGGATCAACAGAGTAAAGTACTGTCCACCTTTGATCCTTTTTATGTAATAACATTTGAGAGACACAAACACATCACAACTGATAGTATTTGTTACAGTTAAAACCTGTTGGCTAGAGCAGTGCTTCAATCTAGTAACTGGATTTTAATAGTTAACACCTAAGTGACATCAAAATAATTCAAAGTCATGGGTGATATTTTTCCTTAAGCAAGAGAACATTGTTTTAAAATTATTTTTTTTAAATTGTTTGCAAACAATTGTGGATCTACCTGATTTGTTACTTTATTTGGACAGTTGATTTGCTGCAATCCTTTTTGAGAAGGTAAAGCTTTCTTGAATGATACTGCAGTTTTCATGGGTGGGTCTGTTATACTCAACAGAAATATTAAGTGTATTTCCTTGTACATTTAATATTTGTATTCCAAATAGTTAAGTATGGCTACCTATGTCTGAATGCATTAAAGAGTAATTAATGCACAGCTCCCCCAGAAAGAAAATAACACTTGAAGATCCCTGTACTAATTCCTCATTGGTAACTTTATCCATAGATCCAAGGTTAATCCACTTGGACTGGTTTGTTGCATAGAAGTTGACAGCTTTATATGGAAAACAAACATTTTTATTTTGAAACTGGCAGGGTAGGAAATAAAATTCCAACAAAAATGGATAAAGAAAAGACTCCCTGCTTAGTGTATGCAGAGAGAGTGCCAAATACCCATCAAAAATGTCAACTTTTTAATGTTACCTCTTCTACTTTCAATCATCTGAAGTAGTTGTTTGACACTGCCTGCCTCTCTGCTGCTCTGAAATGTCTCAGCATGTCCTGGACTGGTAACTGGTGAGTCACTGGAGCAGAGTGCCTGTCCTGGGACAGAAGGTAAGTTGTGCTTCACTCAATTCTGTATGAATATTCTAGAAATTTCAGTTATGTGCTTTTTTTTTTTTTAGCCAGTTCAATTTCTAAGGGTCTCTTTGATGATTGAAAGTGGGAAGAGGACACAAGTAACTGTAGTCCAGAAGCAAACCTTTGCAGTAGGTAAGAGGAGGAGTTTTGCTTTCACGTGGTTGCAGGAGAGCACACACAGAGAGTGGGTGAAAGCAAACTCTCCAGGAGTGAGTTTGCACCCTTAGCAGACTGCATGCTCTGTCACATACATGCCAGTGTGACTGCCTCAGAGCACTATTCAATAGGTCATCACAACTATTTGAACATGAAAAAAGAAAATTCTAATAAAAAAAAAAAAGAGTTGCAAAGAAGATAGAAAATGCTGATTTTGAAGCTGTCATCTGAGAAGTTTAAGTGGCTGCATCTCAGATAAAAGTTCATTCAGGAAGCTGGAGTGTATGCAAAGGCAACAGGTTGCTAGAAGCTGAGGAGTTAAGTGTTGCCTCAACTACCAGAAAATACTACAAGTTAAATGTCATTAATTTCTCAACACCTGAGCTGCAGAAATAGATTTGGTAACGTGCCTATGACATGGGCTTTTTTTTTTTCTTAAATACATGCCAGGAATGGAGGTCTGGTTTTTATCCAACCTGAAGCTCACACCAGCAAAACTGTTCCAGATGCAGAATTGAGTTTAGCATCCTTCATCAGGTCACTTTTCACCAGTATGCCCTTCAAGCTAGCATCACCTGGGGGAAACTTCTTTTGGGGAGGGGTGAGTCCAGATGGAAATGGAAAGGAACTGTTTTCTTCACTTGCAATATGGCAACAATGCACTTTGAAGGCTGCAATTTTTAGCTATGAAAATATATTTATGTCCAAAGACCCAGCTTTACAGAGGTGCTGCATCTGAAAACCATGTTGCCACACACACACTGCCACGGTGAAATAGCTACAGAACGAGATCTGCTAGAGGAGAGGGAGGAAAAGATTCACTCTTAATGGGTTTAATTAAGAAACACTGTTCAATCTTTCTCTGTCCCAACACTTGATGATGATCTCTTTCAATTCTGAAGTCTTCCATTTTCCTCTTGCCACATTTGGTGTCCCTACTCCTTATTTTTACTCATCTTTTTCATTTGTTACCACTGTAATGCAGTTAATTTCCAAAAGCCAATGTGATTTTCCAGTTTTCACCTTGAGAAGCTCAATATCAGTGTTCTGAACATTCATGTGAACATTTATTTGCCAGTGTCCTGCAAAGTGCAGATTTCAACAACACAATTGGCAAAAATTTGCTAGTTTTACAGAAAGATTTGCTATCTTAAACTCTTTTCTATTTTCATCCTAAATGACTGGGATGCTACCTTTGTAATTATTTGAGGTCACATTTGTGAAAGAGACAAAACACAAAAGCTTTCCTGTCATATACACTATCTGTAGTCTGGAGTGTTGAGAAAACTTGAGTTTCCTGAGTTGTAATATCTTATCTATGTATGGTATTTACAATTTTGAATGTGTGCCACTACCAAGATAATAATGCTGTAAAATTTTGACTGGTGGTAGTTTCTGTATGGCAGTCCAGCTGAACTATTTTGATGTACTGCTTAATTTTTGAATTTTATTTTTTAAGTTGTATAATTTATTTTCTTGCAAAATAAAAATGTAATATAAAAGCCTCCTCCTTTAGCAAGGGGTTTTGGTGTCATCCTCTGCAACATTTCTTGGTAGGTGGAGAGAGGGATGAGCTCTGAGCCTCCTTTTCTCCAGGATCAACACCACTGCTTCCCAGAGCTGCTCGTCAGAGGAATTTTGCTCCAGCCCCTCTCTCTGGACTCCTCTGGTGCCAGTTCTCTGGTGTAACTTCAGCTGCAGCCTGTGCTCCAAGGTCTGTGTGATCTGAAGCCCCTGTAAGGGAACTATTTGTGGTGAGAAGCGATGCTGAAAGAATGAAGGGAAGGCAGCAGGGATTTCTTTTCTGTTGTTAAGTGGTCCAAAGGTGTAAATGAACTGTAAGAAGTGCTGTCAGGCAGACAGCTGCAGAGATTCAAACACTGGCCTCTATCCAAAAATCCATTTTCAGAGACCATGGAGGGGTGGAGTGCAGGGAACACTGGAACTGCTACGAGCTGGAGTCCAGCAGGTACCAACATATCTGCAGAGGCAGCTGCCACCACAGTTCACAGCCAGCTTTGCATTCCGAGCTCACGTTGTTACCAGGGCTGCACAACAAAGAACTGAAGGGGAATTATGCTGCTGACTGCTCTGGAAAAGTCATAGCTAGAGCCCAGGGGCACAGCCTCCGACTTTCCCCCCTCCCCTGGGGGGCGGGAGGCAGCGCTGGGAGCTGCTTCTCGCCCCGTCGGGATTTTTCACGCCTCGATACGGTTCGTAGCTAGTCTATAAAACCAAGCCGGGCTGCGGTGACCTCGCCCCGCCAACAGCAGCTCCTCAAGCGGCAGCACCGGCGAGCAGAGGAACGCGCCGATGCGTTCCGAGAGGCACCGGCTGCTCCGCGAAGGCTGCTGCGGTAACTACCGGGCTCCGACCGGCACCTCCCAGCCAGGGTCCCCCCCCTCCTCCCCCAAAGGACCTCCCAGGGGACTTTCCCTTTTAGCAGCAAAAAGCCAAGACTTCCCAAGTTGCCTTTTCCACCCTGCTGAACCACCAG
>JANHGL010002434.1:0-23636 GCA_024611195.1 Ceyx melanurus | reverse complement strand
GGTGGCCAGAGTAGGATGAGGGGGATCCCACCGTGCCGGAGCCAGTGAGGGGGTATCAGAGAGTGCGAGGAGGGGATCGGACAGCCTGGGGTGCTGAAGCGGATGATAGAGGGGGGTTCGTCGGCTCGAGGGTCGCGGAGAGAGTAAGGGGGTGCCTGCCCTGCCAGAGCTGCCCGAAGGAGGCTGCAGGGAGATGGAAGGGCGGGGGGAGTCTCGCCGGTCCAGACTGAGTATCTCGCAGGTAGCGGAGTCCCGGGGGGTCGCTCACCAGATGAAATCGGTGCAGTGGCTGCAGAACGTGGGCTGCTTAAAGAACCGCGCCGTGAACTTGTGGTTCTTCACCTCGTGCACGTTTTTCTGCCGCAGGGCTCCCTTGCGAGCGAAGCGCACCGGGCCCTCCTCGCCCTCGGGGCCCGGCGCTGCTGCCGGCGGCTCGGCCATGCTCTGCGCGGGCTGCCGGCCGCCGGCTCCGGTCTGGCTCGGCTCTGTTCGGTTCGGCGCGGCCCGTGCGCTGCAGCTGGTGCCGGGGCTCGGCTGCGCTAGGCACCTCTGGCTGCAGCTGGCGGGGGGCAACGACACACACCCGGTAACGCCCCGCCCCTTCATCTACATAACGCTTCCGTCACGCCCTCCTCATCGGCATAAAGTCCCGCCCCTCCGCTCACGCCTCTTGATCGTAGTCCCGCCCCTCTGCTTTGCATGCTGATTTGCATAGCGCCGCGCGGTGTGGTGGGAGGGGGGGAGCCCCCCATCTCCCCACCGTGGGGCGTAGTGGGTGGGGCCTCTCCCGGTACTGTCCACTCATATCATTGCATACAGCACCTGCATCCCCCCGCACTGACACTGCCCCCGGTGGGGAGGGACTGGACTGGATGGGATGGATCCAGATCAGACAGACTAGACCAGACCAGGGGGCGTGGGGGCACTGGTGCTGGCATGGCTCCAGAGACATCATCCTTGCTGCTGCCCAAGGGGGTGGATAAGTAATAATAACGGTGGTAATAATTATGATTAAAAGAACAGTAAAAAAAGCACCAAAACAGGGAAATCTTACCCTCAAGTCAGTTGCAGGGACACAAGCAGAGCAAATGCGCACTGCAAGACTGGCAGTGAGAATTATGTGTTTCCCGGACCCACCCCCAGTAGGAGTCTCAGCTTTCTCGGTGTCAAGGCCAGAATTACTTTGCTCTAACTCAATTTTCTGTGTTGTACAAGTCAGTGCCTGTTGTCAGGAGGGGATCCAGGCAGAGCGGGGACAGGAGACCCAGCCAGAACCACACTCCTGAGGCATGACAGGGAAGCAAAGCCAGTTAGCTCAGAGCTCCTCTCAGAATGGACTTTTACAGTATAAACATGGACCTTCTTTACTTGCATGGCTAGCACCATCTCAGCTTACTGAGGAGTGTTCAAACCACACTTGCCATTTATCTTCCTTGCTACCTGCCATCATTCATGGACTCTGAAGTCTTCTCCTCCAATGTCCAGGTCCCCCAGTGCCAGCCCAGTGCTGCATTATTATTATTTATTATTATTATTATCTGGGAGCTGAGGCAATGAAAATTAAAATCAAAACAGAAGACAACTTTAATTGAAACATCATTGTGCAAATATTTCTGTGAACAACAAGTCTTTCCAAATTCTCATTTGTGGGATTTAATCTTGGTTCTGCAGCCATGTGATTATCTTCCTCTGGTGGCCTGCGACTGTCCCTGTTCCACTGTGACCCAGCCCTCCATCCTACCAGCTTTTTCTCTGAAGAATACTGCTCCAGCTCTATGGAATTAAATACCCAGGAGGCTTACCCAAAATAGGCCCAGAGCTGTTATTATTCAGCTCCTTTACAAGGTTCATTACAGTAATAAACTGTAGCTGACCTGTCCCGCTGATGTCGTCTTTCTATAAACAGACAGGCTTGCTACTAACACCCAGCACCGTGTGATTTTCATGCTAAGAAGGAAAAATAAATTGCTGGCATCCCTTCTCATGCTGTGCTTGTGCCATGAGGAAATGAAGGGGAACCTTTCTGCTGCCTCCCATGCCATGCTGGAGAAAGCGGGGGTTGAAGGTGGGGCTTTTTCTGCCTGCGTTGGTGCCAGCCCGTGCTGCAGGGTGTCCTCTGCCCTGGGAGCAAGGCTCTATTCACTTCTGGTTTGCACACAGAAATCTTCACAACAGAAATAACTCCTTCTGCACATGAAGCAATGAGAATAATGATGAGAATAATAACAGGTCATTTTGACTCCTTTCCTGTGTATTTGCGAGAAGGAAAGTGGTTCATTACCCTAAGTGCACTTCACATGTAGCACTGTGAGGCTGAATTCTTCTCATTTTAATTGTAAACTCTGGGCTTTGCCTGTTTCTTTGTTGTTCTTTTGCTGTACGTACCCATTTCCAAATGCAGCCCTCATAACTGTTGCATATGAAACCCAGTGGCAACAGAAAACACTGAGAATACATCTTTAATTTCCCCCTGTCACTACTGATAATCACATTTGTATTCATGCCCAAGCTGTTTTAACTCTCCTGGGCCAAGATGTACAAAAGCCAGGTACAGTTCCTGCTATGAGGATGTTGGTTTCTATTTTCCTTATTTTACCATTTTCATTATTTAGCACACCCAGAGTCCTATCATATTAAATGCAGGATTTTCAAGACCATGCTAATTCTCACAGCATCTGGGTATCCAGATCCCTTCAGCACTTTGAAATGCCATGCTGAACATCCCAGAAGCTCCTTCCTCTAAGGAAATTGTTATTAATGCAAGTAAAGTCACCGCAGGTGTGATGAGGGGACTAAGACACAAACAGATCTGAACTGGTGCTCTCAGGGGAGTGCAACATGTGGATCAAGGGGAAACCAGCCCAGTTCATTCCTGTTTCCATAAAGTGCAGGTTCTCTATCACGTTTTCCCCCCCAGCAGCTCCTGATATCACAGAGAGGAGGGCACCAAAATCAAACTGGACAGAGGAGTGAACAACGTCTCCTTCAGAGCACCTCTGGGGTGCACGACACTGTCAAATCCGGGCTTGCTTTTCCCAGTGGGCTCTGTGGCCTTCCTCCAGTGCTGAGGGTGGGAGAACAGCCCTGCAGCCATCAGAGCCGCCGAGACCACGGGTGCAGGAGCAGGATCCCGTAGAGATGTGATTCACATCCTGAGGAAGGGACCTCATCCTTCCACCAGGCAACTGAGTAGCTGCTATGTGGAAGGGAAAGTGCCAAGTGTGCCGGGAAATGTGTGAGCAGAGACCCTGGTGTGAGGCTGCGGGGTCAGGGACACAGGAGACAAGGAACATGAGCCATTTCCAACAAAAACCCTCAACCACAACTAACAAACTGTGGGGTTTCAGCTCAGAAACTCTGCAATCACCACAACTTGGTTTGCTGCACCGAGACACATGGCAATGTGCCTATGGTGCCAGCCAGCTCCAGCTCCAGTCTCACTCTGCACCATGGTGGGTAGAGTCCAGCAAAGTCCAGCAAAGAGACAGTATCCCAGAAGACACTGTCCATTCTCCTCATCTACCAAGCAAGTTCTGCCTCCACACATGCAGGAGCCCCTCATGCTACTGGCATGGACAAGGACATGTGTTGGAGCTGCTGTCCTGGAGCAGCAGCTCAAGGGGCAGCACAGGTGAAATCCTGGTGAGCACGCTGCAGCCTCCAGTCTTGCTGTCGATGTAAGGATGCTGGTCCTGTGGTGCCCATGTGGTCTTTAAAGAATTCAAAGAAGTGAGATAACAGGTTTTCCTCTTTTTTTTTTTTTTTTTTTTTTCAGCATTTGTTTCTCAGGGACCTAAATCCGCCGCAGGAAACAGGTGTAGGAAGAGTCAAACGCTAATTAAATATAAAGGTGTCTCAGCAGCACTCAATGGCCTCCGCCTCCATTTGCAGATGATGTCTCACCCCCCCCCCCAACCCCAGGAGGGCTAACATGGGGATGGGGGACCCTGGAGCCAGGACCTACTGCTCCCTCCCTGTGGGTGCAGCTGATCAGCAGTCACTCTGAGCAACAAGTCTTAGCTCTGTAGCTGTATCTCTCATGCTGAACATCAGCTGGTGAGAGGGCAAGAGGAAAAGGCATCAAGTTGTGCCAAGGGAGGTTTAGGTTGGAGCTGAGGAACAATTTATTCTCCTTGAGTGATGTCCATGCCTGGCCCAGGCTGCCCAGGGCAGGGGTGGAGTCCCCGTGATCCCTGGAGGAGTTTCCATGATGTGGAGATGTGGTGCTGAGGGATATGGGTTAGTGGTGCCCTGGCAGTGGTGGGTTAATGGCTGGACTGCATGACCTTTTCCAACCAAGACAATTCTATGATTCTATTTCCCAGTGCCCCCCTACAGCTCTGTACAGCCTGTGTGAAGCTTTCTGAGGGCACATATGACCTCACTTCAAGTTCACAGAAGCAGTGAGCTGGATGCAGGCTGGTGAAGTCCTGGGAGAAGTCTCCTAATGCTTAAGGTTGCAGACTGAGACAGCTGCTCCTTTGGGGTCAGGAGACAGAAGGAAACTTTAAAAAGCTTTCACCCAAAATGTTCTTGCCATGAATGGACAGATCCCCAGACACCCACACTTGCTTTTATCTTTGGAGGAAAGCCCTGGTCCCACCAAACTTTGGAGAAGCTCCTTGCTGCCCACAGCTGTTGAGTCCTTGCGGCAGAAACTGCCCAGGCAGTGTAGCTGCAGTAACACCGCACAGGGCAAAGGGCCCGTGAGGCAGAGCCACAGGCTGAGGCATCCCCAGCTGTGCTGCTGCTCTGGGCAGCGCTGGCTTCACCAGTCACCCACTCACTGGGTAGAGGGCTCTGCCTCAGGCTCCATGGGGACACTGGGGATGGAGGGTGTGATGGGTAGTCCCTCCCCACCCCCTGCAGTGAGGTGACGTCAGCTGTGCTTTTTCCCTTTCTGCTTTCACAGTTTTTGCATGTTTCACGTCCTCCATGCAGAGAGGCTGGAGTGAGGAAGAGAAACTGCGTTCATATGAAGAGAGACCTAGTTACGCACCCACCAAAGGCAAGAGCATCCTTTGCAGCCAGCCGCTGTGTGAAAAAGAAGCAGCCCAAACGTTAGTGCCTGAGCATTACATAAACCCCCACAAGTGACTGGTGGTGGGGCAAGCAGTGGGGAGAGTCACCTGGCACGGCTGGGCAGTGATGCTCGTCTGGAACAGCCACTGCTCCAGTCTTGGGTGTGAAAAGCAATCGTTTGCATTTACCTCCACCTGACTTCTTCAACAGCTTTATTTGACCCAGCAATGTAGATGCCAAGTGGCTGTTTACTCCGGGTTTACATGGATGTGCTGGAGGATAGGGCTTGTGTAAACACAGTGCTATTTTTCAGGCCCACGAATATTTCTTTCATCCCTCCTCAAGTCAGAACACTCTGCAGATGAATAAAAGAGATGAGGAGCCCATATCATCTGCTGCCTCATGGTGATAAATCCTCCACTTGCTCCAGCAAGGGGCACAGGGAACAAACCTTCCGAAAAGCTGCAGAATCCAAATGTTCCAAACCTGCGCATGCGGAAAGCACAGTCACACGCTGGGTGGTTGCACGGTTTGGAACATGACAAACATGGTTAGTCTATTTAAATATTTCATATTCCTGTCTGCTGGCTTTCAGGGAGAACAAATTAATTCTGTTTCAAGTACCCAGAAATGGCCCACATCAAACTGCCTTCCTTCCACATCAAGCAGCATAGTTGGTTAAACAAAGTTAGTGGTAAAATCCTTGGGCTTTTGCTGCTTATTTCCAAACCTGTTTGATCGATAAGTGGCTTTCATGTCTATGAGCTTAAGAAGGTGTCGTTGCTTCTTGCTATTGATCCAAACTGGTAGGGATTTCCCACTGCCTTCCAAGCTAGTTTAGGGCACAGGTGATTCAGCCAGAGTGGCACTGGCACTTCCATGCACTGCCACCTCTACTTGTCCCATCACTATGCAAAGGGAAGCTCTGGGCGCCGGACAGCCAAGCAGCAGCATCCCAAGTTAAGAACAGCATTACATGTTTCTGCTGGATTATAAAAGCAGGACTCAAATTGACCAGCAGCAGAGCAAACTGTGAGGGGTGGTCTCAAGCTGATGCACAATCACATTCCCATTCAGTTGCTCTAACACAGTCCTTGCCCCATATTCACACTCATGGGTGCCTGGCACACTCTTGACCAGGCAGCTTTCCCCTCATTCTTGAGACAAGTCTTGACTGGGCACTAAGCTCCTCTCTGGAGACAGAGCAGAGGGAAAGCAGAAGTGCCACACAACCACCAGTGTCAGTGGTGCTGAGGCCCCAGCAACCCTCTCCCATCTCTTGTCTGGAACTGCAGCATCTGCCTCCTCTGACATGCAAAATAATTCTGTGTGTGCCACAGCGAACTCCAGCTGCTATCCCCAGGCACCAGATTCCTCTGCAGCAGTCCTCCTCGCAAGGGATGGCTGGTGACATGTACACGGTTCATCACATTGCTCAGAAAAATAATCTGATGATGAAGCTATTCACCAGCCCTGTGAGAAGCCCTGTTTAAATACCAATGAGGCTCAGTTACAGGTGGCAGAGGGTGCACAGTGACCCCTTCAGTAAACTTTGCATGGAAGACCTTCCTCACAGCAGAGCCTTCATCCTCTTCCCTTACAGCTGCTTTCTGCTGCTCCACACCCAACCTGTCCTGTCCAGAGCCAGACAACCCTCATCCCATAGAGCCCAGATGGGCCCACCTGCATGTCAGGTATGCACTGGGAGATGCTCTAGAGCTGTTTTCTTCACAAATTGTATCACCTGGGTGCCCTAAATTGCTGGAAGTGGAAATCCTCAGAGGGATGTTCCTACAAGAGCTTTGGCTTTTATCCACTCCCAGCTTACCCTGGCATCTCTGCTGGCACAGCCTCAGCGCGTAAATCCCTGCACACAGATACGGCAAAGAAAATCAGGCGGCTCTCCCCTGCTTGTTCACTCAAGTGACGGATGTCAATTGGCTGGTGACCCTGAAGCACCATGCTCCTACTCAACTCGCTTTCCCCTAACAGTTCTGCTCCTGGGCCTCCCTCTCTCCAGCTGATCTGATCATTTCCCAGCACAAACAAGCCTGGGATAAAGCACAGACCTTCCGTTAGCACAGGGTGGGGTTTGCCTTTGCTCACTGCTTTTATCTGGTGTTATTTCCCACTGGAGATTATTCCAGCTTGAAGGTGAGTGTGCAGGCAAGAGCTTCAAGCCAGGGGTGCTGGGGTTCTGCCTTTCTGTCCTCTGATGTCCCACCTTTAGCTCTTGATCAGATGCCCTCTCAGGCTGCTCTTCTCCAGCTGAACAGCCCCAGTCCTCTCAGCCTTTCCTGACACAGATTTGCTCCAGGCGCCACGGCATCTTCAGAGCCCTTATTTCTGCCATCTTCAGCTGTGGCATCACATCTTTGCAGCTCAGTTACACCCTCCAACCAGGTTCCCTCCAGTAGAACAATTGCAGGTAAGAGAGTTCCTGTTGGTGACAGCTTTGGGACTGCAGCACCAGAGCTGCAGACAAACTGTTCTGCTCTGCACAGAGTGGGGCATTGTGAGACCACCTGGTACCACTCAGACCACAAACATTTAAATTAAGAAAAAAATGGTGAGGAAAAACAATGAAAACAAAAAAAATTGAAAACAGAAAACAACCTACCTGTTGATGAATTTCCAGAAGTATTTGAAGAAGTTGCATCCAAAGAAAAAAACCCCAAAACAACAAATCCCCCAGAAAGACTTGCTACTTTACTAATTTAGAAATCAAAAGAATTTTTGACTGGAAAACATTTGCTTGAGGTTTTCACTCCTCACTACCTAAATGACTCATTTTGGGGTTTAGACCTTGGCTGCTGTTCGGTTTTGTTCACTCAAAGGGCATCCCCTCAGAGGGTGAAGGTTGAAGGGATGTGGGTGTCCCCAGCAGCCCCAGCACAAAGAAGGGGAGCAAGCTCAGCCCTGGACAAGTGGGCTATTTCTGCTGTAAATCACAGCAGTTTGGTTTACTTCACAAGCTGTAAAGTTTTTTTATCCCTCCCTTACGCTTGCTCATCTGTGTTTGTTAGCCAGATCATACTGGTTGCCATCTGGAGGAAGCTGTAAATTATTTTCCGGCTTTGTCCTATCGACCACAGCTCCTCCAGCTCCTTCCTGCCCTACTCAGAGCTGGGAGCTCTGTAGTAGCTGGACAGATGTTAGCCCCTCAGTGCATGGCCCATGAGCTGCTGGGAGGGCCACAGAAACCCCAGGAGCAGCAGGTCCAGGGGGCAAAAAGCATCATAGAAGCTCTTTCAGTGATTTTCATTGTTTCTGTTTGTGGACACCAGGCTATGGCCAACTCAGTGTCTGTCCTCAGCCCAGGAGCTGCTGAAGTGTGTTCAGGTAAAAATAACCCTTGTCACTTGCAGTGGTCTCATTTGTGGTGACACTGGAGGAGGGTTTGTACTGTACAGTCTCTAAGCCATCCGCTTGCCCCAGATCTCCCTTTATATTCCTCTTCCCAACATTTCCATGAAATCCAGTTGCTCCTGCACCTCCAGGGCAGTGCTGGACCTGAGGACAACCTGCAAGATGCCACCTGGGCTTTCCTAGGCATCGTTACTGCTCCAGGGCTGCCCGCCCCTGGAAGGAGTGGAAGATGAAATCCTCAGCACTCCTGGCTCTGCCTGGACCATGTCTATCAGTCCTGGGGGCTCCTTTAGCAATGAACACTTGGCACATTAAGGACCATCCTGCCATTTCCTCCTGCTGCAATTCATTCCAGGTATAATCTCATCCTGTAAAGGACTTGATGGACTGGCAGCAGGTATCAGAATGTAATTAAATCCCGCTGCTTCTTCACGTGTCCTCGGAGCCCTCTGCCTGGCCCATTTCGGATGCATCCCGGCAAAGAGAGAGACCGCGGGGTGTCCCGCCTGCCCCCGAACCCGCCGCTGTCCCCTGCCGGGGCAGCACCGCTGCCCTGGGCTCTAATGAACACCCGGCGAAAGCTGTTGACACGGGCTGTAATTAGCATGGGGAGGGTAAGGGCAGCGCTGGGAGTGGGGGAAACACCGGCCAGAGGGTCCGGCTGACCCCAGCGCTCGCAGGGAGGCGCCCATACACACATGATGAACTCCCACCCGGGGACCCCCATCCAGTGAACCACCTCCTAGGGACCCCCTCTCCGTGTCCGTGCGGCACGGGCTGTCGCGGGCTCCCTCCGCTGCAGCCCCTCCCGCCTCGGGATGTCACCGTTCCCATGGCAACGGGAGAGGGAAGAAAAAAAAAAGAACGAAAAAAGAGAGAGAGAGAGAAAAAGGGGAAAAAAAGGGGAGAGAAGCTGCGAAAGCGCGGGGGGATGGGAAGGGCAGCCGGAAGGGGTCGAACCCCAGAAGCCACTTCTGCAAGCAAAGTCCCCCCCGCCCAACCAGGAAGATGCGTGACGGTGTGTAGACCGTAGTCCTCGGGTCCCGACCCCCCCAGCCATGCAGCATCTTCACGCTGGGGACGCCCACCTCCCTCACTATCGGCCCGATACATCATGAGCTAAAAAAAAACAAAATGGAGGGCAAGTCCCTTGCTCCGTGCTGACTATGGGATATTTTCTCCCAAGTGTCCATTTTTTTTTCTTAATTCAAAGCTGAGTGTCCCAAAACACAACAGGATCCCAGGGTCTAGAGCACGTCTTGTGGGGAGCAGCTGAGGGACCTGGGTTTGTTCAACACGGAGAAAAGGAGGCTTAGGGGAGACCTACTGGCTCTCAACAACTCCCTAACAGGAGGTTGGATCCAGGTGGGGCCGGGCTCTGCTCCCAAGGAACAAGAGAATAGTACAAGAAGAAACAGCCTCAGGGAGGTTTAGGTTGGAGCTGAGGAGCAATTCTTTCTCTCAAGGGTTGTCCAGGTCTGTCACAGGCTGCCCAGGGCAGTGGTGGAGTCCCCATGATCCCTGGAGGGGTTTCCATGCTGTGGAGATACAGTGCTGAGGGACATAGACTAGTGGTGCCCTGGCAGTGCTGGGGAAACGGTTGGACTCAATATCCTGAAAGCTCTTTTCCAACCAAAACAATTCTATAATTCCATGACTGGTGCCCCACCTTGCCTGGTGGTGCCCTCACTTTCAAATCCCCACTGCCAGATCTGGGGATGCCCTTTGCCATCATTCACACTGCGGCTGCAAGGAGGAGGAAGCCACCACATCACTGAGATGCCAATTACTCTTTCATTAGCAGCCAATGTATTTCTTTATCAGCTCTGTGCTTCTCGTACAATGTTGATCATTTTGATGGAGCATTTGTTTTAATTTCCCAAATGAGGAAGCAATCTTGTAAATATTGTGCGGTAATTAAAATGGCTATTTATTGTGCAGCATTCTGGCTGCTGCCAGCACAGAACCTGATTAGCATTCCCCTTCCGCCGAGCCTTTGCTCCAGCCTGTCCTGCTGCTCCGGGGAGCTCCTTCAGCTTGCTGCCTCTCACTGTGATGTTGGCACAGCCAAAGCACTTCCATGCCTGCAAGTCCCGCAGCTCTATTCCTCACTGCTAAAGACAAGTGGAGGTTTGATATCCCAGAATCCCAGCATGGTAGGGGTTGGAAGGGACCTCTGGAGATCATCTGGCCCAACCCTCCTGCTTCAGCAGGGTCACACAGAGAAGGCGGGTCAGAATTATTTCTCCCCAACCCACCCTGTCACCACTGACATGGGAGAGGGCATACATCCAAATAGAAGTCCTGGTAAGGGACCAAAGTTTCCCAGGGGAGTCGGGACAAGCCTGCTGGGCACTGTCCTTCCGCTGGGCCACAGGGCCAGGAAGGGGTTTTAGCCCATTTCAAGAGCACATGCCAATGTCTCAGCAAGGGGACACTGTCTGAAGGCCAGCACATGGCAGCAGTGGGCTCCACACTGCCCACTCTCAGCAGACCCTGTGGGTCAGCATCAGCAACCTCCTTCGTGGCTGACCTTGGAGGAGGATGGGAATGGGAATAGGGGGCAGTGGTGTGTGTGTGGTCTTGTAGCCAGTTCTGCACAGGGCCTGGCAGATAAAGCTGCAGACCAGCAAGAGAACAGTCTGTACACAGCTAGGGGGGACAGAAATTTATCTCAGTTCCAATTCCTCCTCCCCAGTCTCCATGGTGACCAGGAGCTGGTGCTGCCTCCAGTGCTGGGAATGGGTTGGAGGGCAGGCAGTGGCTGTGCTGCTGGGGCTCTCCTAGTGGGAACCACAGAGTGCTGGGGACATGCTGTGGGACGCAGGGGGTCCTCTTGGACTGGGGAGCAGGGCCACAGGCTGTGCACACACCTCCAACTGAAGGGTCTCACTCCAAGCCCATGGCCAGGGGCAGGAGTTCCGTGGACATACCTGGACTTCCACTCTCATGACATTGCATGAACATAAATTAGTTATCACAGGCTTTGCCTTGAGTGCTTTCTGTTTATTATTTCCCCTCCACAAAAAATAAAACTTACAAAAGCTGAAAAAAACCCCACAACAAAACAACTTGGAAATCAACATCTATCCACATGCATTTTAAAACCCTATAAAATGTAAATCCTTCCAGCAACAGTGATGCCAGGTAAAGAAACACTGGTGCTGGTGCAAGTGAGGCTGAATGTTATGGGTGTGCAGAGAGGAGGTGCAGCCCCCGCTGCTTGGCTCCCCCACCAGCCAAGGGGGAAGAGGGGCTTCAGGGGTCTCAGGCCCCCGTGCCACCCTGTCCCCTGGTGTCCCTCTCAGGAGGAACATTTCTGTTCTAGCTCCTCTCCGGGGAGCCCGAGTGGGCTGCTGCTGATGGTGAAAAGAGATGAAAGATCAGTAAAATGAGGAGCAGAAGTAGATTCAGAATCAGGGGGTGGAAAGCAGAGGGATAAGCCCCTCTTCCCTCATTTCCTTTCCTTGCTTTGGGGACTTCCCTGCTTTTCTATGGGGGCTAGGGCTGGTACCACTTGGTCAGCCCCCCAAAGCTGAGCTGGGGACATCCCCGCCTACCCCCCATGAAGCACCTTCAGCTCTCTGGCTGTTGTCCTTTGCAGGAGACATTTGGGCTTTCCATAGGATGGTGATGCTCATTAGTGCTCTTTACATATCTGCCAATCAGCAAGGAGGCTGCTCTGGCATTTGTGCCTTGTTCTTGGGTTTCACAGTAAATACAGCAGTGGGGGCTGGCACAGCCGTCTGGGTGGCACAGTGGCGAGGGACATGGCAAGGCAGTGAAGGATGTGACATGGCAGTGAGGGATGCTGCTCAGCCTCGAGAAGCGTCCCCCAGACCCATGGGCACCATTCAAGCACAGGAGGGCATGAGCCCGTCCTGGCTCCTGTGCCACCTGGACCTTGCTAATGGCATGGCTTTTAAATCTTCCCCAGAATACATTCAGACTCCTACTCCCTTTACCATCTCCTCGCTCCCTGTCTCCTACATACAGATGCCAGCTCATGCGTGGTACCAGCTCCGCACGTCATCTCCCACCTCCACTGTCCCCCACACCCCCACGATGGTGCCCACACAGTCACCCCACACTCATCTCCAGGGAGCTGTGACCTGGCAGTGAGCACCCATGGGAGCCCACCTTGGCACCAGTGCCCAGGGTGCCACAGGAAACTCCAAGGGATTGCGCAGAGACCTGGCAGGTGAGCACAGAGTAGGCTGGAAGAGGCATGCTGGCCAAACTATGAGCTGCCTTGGAAGCCACCACAGGCAGGAGGGAGCTGGGGAGCTAAGAAGCAGGTCATTGCCATGAGAGGGGGCCTGGCCCTGGATGGCAGGTGAGAGGCAGAGCATCCTACTGGCCTCAGCCATCACCACTCATTGCTGCCTGCATCCACCCTCCCCAGCCACCACGGTCCTGCCTGATGCAAAAAATTGCTAAAATAATTAAACCACCTTTTAAGACTGTGATTTTTCCAGCTGTAGACTGGCAAAGAAAACCTTTGCAGCAGAGCAAGTGAGAATTCCCAGATGCTCTCATGGGGCATGTTCCAAAAAGCATTCATCCCTCATACTCTGCCACAGCCACACTCTTGGCATCTTGACATGCTGCTTCTGCTCGGTGATGCTGTGATTTTCAGAGGAGGCTTTTGAGGAACACACTGCCAGACACCCCAAATGCTTCTGAAGGGGAAATTTAGAAGGAAAATTACTGAAGGCTGATCCTTTCCTGGATGGCAGTGGCAGGGGTGGCGGGAGAGTGGTGGAAAGGAACAATGATGTGTTGCTCTGCCCATGGTTGACAAGCCTCTTGTGAGCCCAGCACAGTGGTTTGGGCAAGGAGACACTCAGTGAGGCTCCACCACTGAGTAAAAACCCACTAGAGGCCAGTCCCACTCAGCACCTCACTGAGCTCACGACCCCAGTGATTTCTTCTTCTGTCATTTGTTTATTGTTCACGTGCAGACTAGCCCCTGGAGGTGAGTTCAGGGGTGCTCAGGCATCATCCAGGTCTCCTCTGATAAAAGACTCAGTCCTGCAGTGTTGGTGTTTGGGATCATGGGAGAAGCCCAGGAGAGCAGAACCATCTCTCCCAGATGATTTACCCCTTACCTACCCAGGGGTTGCCATCATAAAGAAGTGCCCTCAGTCCTGCGGGCAGATGGATGAGCTGCACACACCCCCACACCCCCAGCTGGGATGAGGATGCTGAGATAGAACTGTTCATACAGTTAAGACCATGAGCAGTCATGGCCATGGGGCATTCCCAAGCAGGGTAGGGGGCTACATCCCACCCTGTCTCTGTCTAACAGCAGCGGGACAGGGAACCCCCCCAAAACTGGCCACAGCCCCATGTCACCAAGGATAGGGCTGATCAGTGCTGCCCTGTGCATGGACAGTGTGGGGACATCGCACCAAGCACAGTGCCAGGACTGGAGACATACCATGATGCCCCTCACTGTCACCCCAGTGTCCCCCTCCAGCATGGTGCGCTGCCCCACCAGCCACCAGTTCCCTGTTCCCAGGCTGGGGCAGGTCTGTGAGCCAGGGAAATGAAGAGATGCCATCTAATTAATTGACTCATTAATTTGCACATTTGAACACTGAATATCAGCTATTGCCAGCCTGATGCTACTGCCAGTGGCTGCATCCCATATGGCTACCAGCCAGGGTGGGCAGAGACACCGCCACCAGGGACTGGGGCATCAGATGCAAGTCGGGGCATGGAACTCAACGAGAGCTCCTACATGGCTGGGGGGATCACCCAGGCTGGGCTGAACTGGGGCCACAAGCCAAGGCCTGGACTCCTCTGCTGCTGGACACGGTTCATGAGCTGGGCTTGGTGTCCATGCCGTCACAGCAGCCTCCTGCCACTGACAGACACCTGGCTGTTCCCTGCAGGTGGGCTGGCACCAGGCACCCAACTGCAGGCAGCATGGCAGCTTGTCCTCCCTGAGTCAATGTTTAACCAGCGTATTTATCCAGAGTGAAAGAGCTGCAGTGTGAGGGCAGGAGAGGCTCAGGCAGACACGGGAACAGACAAACAGCCTCTGATGCTGTTCCCTGAGCACACCCTGAATTTTTTCCCTATGTCCACAAAGCACCAGTGCCAGCCACAGCTGATGGCACCTAAGCAAGAACGTGCACTGTGCCCACAGAGCTTTGGGCGGCTCTCACATACCAGGCAGTGCCCTGGGCTACCCCCCCGGGCTCTGCATTGTGCAGGGATGTGAGTGTCAGTGTCCTCGCCAGCCCCAAATCTCATCAATCACTGACCCACTGGGTAGAAATGCCTGCAGCATCAATGCCCTACGGCTGCCTCACTCCGGAGCAGCAGCTACATCCTAGCAGGAGCCAAGAACCAGGAAAATACCAGGAAACATGCCAGCTCAGCGGCAGATCCACGTGCCTCTAAAAACAAGGTGCAGACCCGTGGCCGGACCTCATGCAAGTGTAATTGAAATGTATTTTATGTCCTTAAAGCACATTAAGTGCTTGGAAGTTAATTGGTATTTAATTAGCATAAATTACACTCTTTAATAATACTTGGGGAAAAACAATACCGCATTACAGATGCTTTATTAAAATCACCCCGACAAATTAGATATGAATGTGCTGCACACACCGACAGCAAACCAGGAAAGCACAGACGGCCATGTGTGAGCTATCCCCCACCTTCTGTCCCCCTTGCCTGCACCTGGGGACCTCCAGCCGGGGTCGGCAGCATCACTGCTCCCGTGGGGGCCGCCACCCCTGAACCCCTCGCCTGCACCCACGGGGCATAGGACCCCGGAGCTGGGGTGCAGCAGGAAGCCGGGGTGCAGGAGGCAGTTGAGGTGCAGAGAGGAGCTGGCTCCTAGCTAAGGCAGCTGCAGCCACCAGTGTGTTTCCTGCGGTGTCACATGGCCATGCTTCCTCTCGAAAGGGGAAGATAGGCACCCACCAAACCCCAGCTCCCACCCGCTCCCTCGTTCCCCCAGAGTCCGTCTCTGGAGGAAGCAGCGACTTTGCTCCTTTGTTTTGGTGCTTTTTTTTTCTTTTTTTTTTTCTTTCTTTTTTTTTTTTTTTTGTGGCGTTGCCATGACAACTGTCCTAGTGACATCTTCATGTGCTTTGCCTCCTTCTGTGGGCTGCACCCTTGTCCTTCAAGAAGGAGCAGCTGCCTGTGCCCTGGCTCACCTGGCACCTGTGCTGCTCACCACGGGGTCCGTGTCCCAATGCCCAACCCCAGGTGAGCTGCTGCAGGAAGGGATGCCAGCAAACACGCCCACCCTGAGCCAGGAATGCTTTCATTCTGGCATTTCCTCACTTCAGCATCTCTGCAGCCTTGTCCTTTTCTAGAAGAGAACACATCTTTGTGTGTGCAGGTCACCTCCTGGGATGGGAAAATAGAAAGCAAGCTGCAAATAAAGAGATGACACTGTGCAGGGCTCTGCCCCATGGAGACATCAGAGAGCAGGGAGTGTCCTCCCTGCCACAGCAATGGCTTTTCTGTCTGCATGGAGCAGCCTGTGAAGAGGTAGGAAGCATCTGTTTTACGGAGAGGGTTTACTTCAGACCCGCTGGCAGCAGGAGAGGTGGAACAGACAGAGCCCAGCACACCAGTCCTGGCTCTGCTATTGCTCCCACTTTTGGCAGTGGGGCCATTTCCCCCTGCCCTCCAGCCCAGTCTTCATAGTAGGGTCCCTGGGTGCTGGGCTGGGCAGGATGGGCAGCCTTGTGCCCCGTAGCCAGCCCAGGGGCACCTGAGAGCCACACTTGTAGGGGCTGGGAAAGCAACAGATAGTTCCGAAGTTAAAAGCTTCTAAAATTAGGAGTAACTAACCCCAGGTACTTTGAGGGGTTACTACTAGTTTTGAGAATATTCACAATTACACTTCTGTGCCAGTTTAGCACCCAATAAGTCCTCTGAGTGGTGGGGTTGGAGTTCATATGAGCCCACACTCCCAGGAGAGGCTGAGAGTCCACATGATGAGTCAGGGCAGAGCTGCCGTAGGGGACGGATGATGCCCAGCTGACGTAAAGCTGCTGCGCTGGCTCCTCTCCCCCTGCCCACACAGCTCCATCACTCATCTTCTGCTGGCTCCTCCTGCTTATGGCAGCAGCTCCCCCTGTCAAAGCTCTCTCCCCTTGCCCCCAGACTTCATCCTCTGACCAGGGAGGGACAGAGCCACCCTGAGCTCTTGAAGGGTGCAGCACCACTGGCCCTCCTGATGCTGAGAGGGGTTAGAAATCAGAGAGCCACAAAGCTCCCTGCTCCTGTCATCCTCCTCTGTGGCAGGCCATGGGCAAGAACTTCTTGGCATCACCCTGGACCTGTGGAAGGGATAGGAGCCACCCCATGGCACAAGCTGGGGAGGGGGCTGCCATGGAGGAGAATCCTGGCATGGGGGAGCACCCTGACATGTGGAAGCATGGGCTCAGGAAGTGGTGGAGACAGAGGGAGTTTCTCTAAAGGGAGGCATATATTACTGCTGGTGTGGGGCAGGGCATGGAGCCTCTCAGCACTCACAGCTGTCTCCACATCTGGGGAGCTTCCACTGCTGTGTGCCAGGGCAGAGGAAGCTCAGAATTAAAATTGTCATGAGAAGGTAGAAAAATTATTGTCAGTGGTAGTGAGTGATGACCTGTGGTCCCCAGGCACAGCTGCTTGACTTGGCTTTTCAGCACCATAGCAGCATTATGGCTAGTCCCTCACAGGGTGTTTGGGAGTGGGCAGCTCCCACCACCTGCACCAGGGGACTGGAGGTGCTTCTGGAGAGCAGCGCAGCACCAGGCTGCCAGCCATGGCCACATGCACTTGACCCTCTGAGCATGGGACACTGGTGCCTACACCAGAGAGCACAGGGTTCCCTGGTGCAGCAGATGCTCAGGCACAGCCCTGTGGGGATGGACACTGTGCATGACTAATGCTGGAGGAGATAGACACTGGTGTGGGTCAGAGGACATCCCTGGCAAGTCAGTCCTGCAGCTAAGGCAGGAGCTGGCAGAAAACTGGGGACTGGGGGTGGGAGTTGTGCTGCCAGCACCTGCCAGCTGCTTCCTAACATCCCCTACAGCATTAGGGGAACAGTCTACCCAGTTCCTGGGCTGGCTGGCCCAGGGGGCCACAGAAGGGGGAGGAGCAGGGACAGGGGGCTGTGCTCCAGCTGTGCTGAGCCCCACCAGCCACTCAGAGCAGGTCAGTGGTGACAGCACGCGTGAGGCCCCACACCCAGCATCACTTCAGCATCAGGCGGGTGGTCTGGTCGCCCAGCAGGAGCCTTTGGGGAGATCAAAGAGAGAGAGAAACTTGGGATCAGCAGTTTGGCCATTGCAAGTGCACAACAGAAACCCAGTGGCAGCATCAACTCAAGCTTGCATTTGCCCATGTGAAGACACAGATGAAGCAAATGTGGGAAATCGGACACAGGTTGAATCTCTGCTGTTGCCCTGGCCCTATGGGAATGAGATGGGAAAGGAGCCTCCAAGCCCTGGACATGTCTCTGGAGTAGCAACTGCCTGCAGCCTGGACCCAGGGAGCAGGGAAGGAGCTGGGCAGAGTACAGGGCAGAGCCCATAGGGATGCAGGGGGTAGGAAAGCTGAGGTTGGGGGGGGTCAGCCAGCTCAGCTTCACTCTCCTTACTACAACGGGCACCACATACCTCACCAGCGCACTGACGAGGAGGGCAGCCACAACCGGCCCTACCCAGTAAACCCAGTGGTAGTCCCAGTAGTTGGCAACCACAGCTGGCCCGAAGGCTCTGGCGGGATTCATGCAGGCTCCAGACACGGCACCACTGCAAGAAGAACAAAACAGCTGCATCAGCCCTGAGGGAAACAAGACCAGCACACATCCCCCTCACTGCTGGGATGGTGTGATGCACAAACTGGGAGGGGGTGTTGGCGGGGGTCGGCAATGGCGTGTTCCTCTTGAGGCTCCTTGCTGGGGGTCTGTCCCTACTCTGGGTGGGTGGGAGGCTCGGACCACCCCACCCAGGCACGGCTGTTCTGCACCCAGGGACAATTTGTTCCTACAGCATAACAATGCCCAGAGCTGAGCAGCTGCTCACTGGTGAGCACCTGCCTTCACCCATAAGCGCTTAAACTGTGAAAAAAAAAATAAATCCCAAAGAAACCAAATGGGCAGGAACCTGAATTCTGAGACCCAATGTAAAAGTCCAATTTGGTGTTTCTCAGAGTGACACTGAGGGTTCTTGTGGGGAAAAGTGGTCCGAGATGGGTTCTTTTCTTGGCTTGCATCTCTCTGGTTTTCATTTTCACTATGTCGGGGAGAACCAGGCACGCGGGGTGAAAGCACAGGCACCCAGTCTGTTCTGGGGCTTACTGGGAGCCGGGCTTTGAACGAGGGAAAGCTCTGTGTTATATGTGGGCAGCAGAGTGAGGCAGGAGGGACAGTAGTGTTTACAGACTAAAAAAAACGGTGACAGACAAATATTTGCACAAGAGGCTTGCACGGCGTTCAAGTGAGAGCTTGGGTCCCACTAGAGGGGGTGCTGTCTTAACTGAACGGCCCATTAACATTCATAATTGTGCGCGTTCGTTACCTGATGGCAGCAGCACCCCACCCCGGCCGCTCGCCTGAGTCTCACCCGCCTGTGCCAAAGCAGCATCCCCAGCAGCCGCCGGGACACACGGCGAGGGACGGCTCCAGACAAACCCTCTCTGTTTGCTGAGGGCTTCCCAGGGCAAACACCACCTGCACGACCCCTCGGTTTTATCAGGCCGTGACAGGTCCTTGGGAAGGTGGCTCTAGCTCAAAAGCCACGTGCTGGGCTCGATCCAACAGCTTCTCCTACACCTGGTTGGGCTGTGCTCAGCAGCTATCTCCAGAAATACCAGGTGACTGGAGGGATTGCTGTCCAGCCTTTGCAGTGTGCTCAGCTCTCCTCAGTTGCCATGCCCAGGAGCTCCTGTGCTGTGCTATGAGGGCACACATCCCATCTCACCCCATTTCACCCCATCTCATCTCATCTCATCTCATGGTATCACGGAATCCCACCACCCAAGTATGGCAGGGAAGAAGGGACCTCTGAAGATCAGCTGGTCCACCCTCCTGCTCCAGCAGGGTCACCCAGAGCAGGAGGCCCAGCATCACAGTGTCCAGCTGGGTTTGGAATCTCTCCAGAGAAGTAAGACCCCACAGCCTCTCTGGGCAGCCTGTCGCAGGGACCATTCCATCTTTTCTCACCCCACCCCAGACACGGGCACTTTCTCTTCCCTGGTGCAGGATGCAAAAGCCTCGATATCAGACAGGGAGAGGGCCCCTGATGATGGGTGCTTATTGCTACCTCCCTGGGCTCTCCTAGACCAGCACTACTCTGAGCACCAGCTCCCTCCTTACAGCCAATGGCTCCATCCCAACCCCCTGCCCTGTGGCAGTGGCTGCTGGAGCAGATGGCACTGGTTGGCCAGTGGGAATGTGCACAAGGACTCATGAACTCACCCTGCCAGGACATTGACCGTGACCGTGAAGCCGATGTAGAGAGGTGCCAGCGGGGTCTTGGTCTTCCCATTGATGGCGCTCATGCTGACCACGAGGAGCAGGACGGTGGTCATGAAGATCTCACCCAGGAGGGCGGTGGGGATCTGCTTGTCGGCTGTGATGATGCTGAAGGCTGCTCCGTCAGAATTCATGTACTGCTGGCTCCCCACCACAGCCTACATGGGGAGAAGTCCTGTTTGTGCCGTCCACGCTCCATATTGTGGGCTTTACCGGGCATATGTGCTCACTGTCAGGGCAGCGTGGGCGGGCGGAGCACCGGGTTAAAGAGGAGCTAATCTCATCACTTTCCTCCTGAAAGCCAGCCCTAAGCGCCTGGCAAACACAAACTCATTAGCGAAGGCTCTTAGCTCTCCTGAGATAATGAGCCAGACACCGCTCTGCTGGTGGGATGAGCCTCACCCAGCCACTGAGGGGGTCTGTGGTGGCCAATCCACACTGTGCCGCAGGGTACGGTCTTCCTGGACCCGGGTAACGGGCAACACCGAGCCTGTAAAGTAGATTAACTTTACAACACAGCGCTGAACGTAGAAGTGCAGGCAGACACCGTGCGTGGAGACGGCTGGAGCTGCAGAGGGTCCGTGCATCATTCTGTGCCTAACAAGGTCCCCAGAGCAAACCTCTGGAGAACAGCTGCCAATTAGCTGGGCCCTGAAGCGTGGTGCAGAGGGGGCACCCCCAGACCAGAGCCTTCAGCGCAGGGTGAGTTGTCTGAGTCCTGCCTCAGACTGTGAAAGACCTGAGAGGAGGAACCGCCACCCTGGCTCCAGGTGCCAGACAAGCCCTGTTCCCACACAGCAAACCTCTGCGCCTGCCACCTTGTGAGAAATCAGCGCCTGACATTACGCATGGAATCGATGCACCGAGTGCCCCTTACCCTCCCCATCACGCATTGCTGCTGGGGACCCTGTTGCTGGATAGCAGGCTGGGGCTAGCAGAGCAGGCGGAGCCTCCACACCCTGGCAATTAGCCCTGGTTAAAGGGACTCCCCAGGTGTCCATACCTTGGCTAGACCAGCTCCTATCATCCCTCCGCAGAGCTGGGAGACCCAGTAAGGAATGATCATCATGATGTCCATCCCACCAACCAGCCACACTGTCAAGGATGCCGCGGGGTTCAAGTGGCCTCCACTGCAAAGGAGAGAGAAGCATCGGTGAGGGGTTCAGCCCCAGTGTGGCATTCACTTCTGGGGGCTCCGGCACAGTGCTCTCCAAGGACACTTGCTGGCAGAAGGTGCTGCAGAAAAGCTGAATCTGACCATCTGATGCTGCTTTGAAACAACAACACCTTCATGCTCAGTACTCAAGCCCTGCTACAGTGGTGACAGTGGCAGGAACTGTCCTGGGGCACTAGGAGGAACAGGGTTTGGGGCTGGGTCTCCAGAGACCCCCCAGGTGCTTCCAGGAGCTGCCACAGGAGCACCAGGAGATGTCTGGGGAGAAGGGATTTCTCCTGACATTGCAGGGTGCTGCAGGCTGTGGAGTGCATACAAGCCCAAAGCCCTGGTACAGTGGGGGCTATACTGCTGCCACCCTCCAGCAAGAGCTCTGCCTGTGGCAGCAGCACAGCCCGGTCACCAGCACTCTCTGGAGCAGCTCCTCCGGGAGCAAAGACTCAAGGAGAAAAGTAATCATAATTCCATGCTCCATCCTTGTGGCAGCCATCCCTGCTCCTGGGGTGAAGGTAAGGGGCTGACAGCACTGGCACCCAGCCCAGCAGGACACAGACACAGGGAAGGGGACAAGTGTTGTGGGGCAGGGCTGATCTAATCTCCAAGCCACACCAATGTTATTAGAAAAAAACCCCCATGATTTTCAGGGTTTATCTGCCTCTGCTTGATGCAAAGACAAAGGCACAAGGGTCTCCCCACATCCCTGCCCACCATGGCCCTGTCAAGGGCTGGCAAGAACTGATGCTCGCCTCATTACAGGACCTAAATCATTCATCATGAAGATCACATGCAAGAGAAACTCAGATGCCTGCTAATTTAAACAGATTACCACGGGACACACATTAATGAACAAGTTTCATAACCAATCAGCCCTAATAATAATTGCTGGTGAGGGCGATGAGTCAGAGTGTCTAGGAACTATAATTACATCTTATTCTTCAGCTGTAATTAAAGACCCATCATATGAGAGCAAGAAGTTGTATCGCTTAGGCTAAAAAAATGATCTTGGCTGGACCGGACTTTGGCTGACAATACTCCCAGGAAGGGTAGGAGCCCAGGAGCTGAAGGAGGACCTGTCTGCAAATAAACCTCATGTGAAGCACCCACCCACCTGCAGTTTGGACAGCAGCCTGGCCAGTGAGCTCCCGTCCCCAGACAGGATCCTCTGTGGTCACCAAGATTATTAAGGGAGTGGAGCATCTCCCTTATGAGGAGAGGCTGAGAGAGCCGGGGACCTTTACCCGGGGGGAGACTGCGGGGGGCTGCTGGCGGCCCTTCCCTCCCCGTAAAAGCCGGCCCTCATTTGCTACTCCCGGCGTCAAGAGCCCTCCGCACTCATCCCCTCCCCACCCTCGCCCCAGTCTGCCGGCTCTCCCCGGAGACAGCGCGGGGCGTGGGGGCTGCACGCCTCCCGCATCTAGCAGCAATAAGAGGCGGGCGGCCGCAGGGCTCCCCCCCGGCCGGAGCCGCCCCCCGAGCCCTTCCCGGAGCTGAACCCGCCTCGCCAGCTCGAAAGCCGGAGCAGGCAGAGCGAGATGGAGGGGCGGGAGGCTGCGCGACTCCCGTAGATGATGAACGCAGCGGTTCCTTGTAGCAGCAGGTCCCGGGGAGCGGAGGAGCGGAGGTCACCTGCTGACAAGCTTTTTTTTTTTTTTTTTTTTTCCTTTTCCTGCATGCTCCTATATTTTTAATGCTGTGCATGCAGTACTTGTGCTGACGCACAGAGGCACGCCTCTCCGCTGTTACAGAGTTCCTGAATTTACAATGACTCTACTGTCTAGCAAATGCCCTAGACTAAAAGAGAATGCATTTAAAAAAAAATAATAAAATATTTCTTTTGGGACCCAGGAGAGATAAAGCTTTGATCACCTGAGCTCACATTACAGGAGGGAGCGAGCCGGGCTCTCCAGGGGAGCTTTTCTTGTAGAGATGGACATCTTGCTGCAGGAATTGCGAAATGCCAGGGCTCCCAGAACCGGGCGAGTATAGACACACAATATGGCTCGGTTTATTGTATGCAATAGGCACACATCCAGCATAGCATCACAAAAGAATTACTCTTATCTGATGTCTTTCCAGAGGTGTGTATGTGTGTGTGCGCGCGGAGGGGGATTCCCACAGGGCAGAGCCCAGAGAGGAGTTTACGCGCAGCCCCCAGGGGATTCTCTTTGTCCTTATTCCTAGAGGAAAACTTCCTGCTGACTCGTCCCCCCCACATCCACATCCACAAACGCACACACGCTCAGAGGAAACCAAGTTAGCCTGCTCTCCCCCGGGCTGCTACCGAGTTAGGATGCACACTTTCCCAGGATCATCGGAAGACTTCACAACCACCAAAACCCAAAGAGCACATCTGCTATTCGGTGACCTCCCGGCAAACACAACAATGTCACGGTGCTGATGCAAACCGAGATCGCCTCCCCGCCCCCAAATAAACCGGGAGCCCCAACCCATCCCGTATCTTTTCTGTGACAGGTCTGCACGACGCCAGAGAGAGCAGGGGCATCACCGGCGCACTCCGTGGGAGAAGAGTTACCACAAGGGTGTATCATGGGGAGGACAGAGCGAACA
>JANHGL010002427.1:0-10174 GCA_024611195.1 Ceyx melanurus | reverse complement strand
CCCCGTGTTCCCCCCTCCCGCCCCCGCCCCCATGCGGGAGGCCCCAGCAACCCCCCCCCCCCCGGCTCTGCAGCTGAAAATTCACAGCGCTCGGGTTTGGAGCACCTCAGTCTTGGGCTACCAAAGCGGGCCAGGTGTTGCAGAGCCGGGAGAGCGAGTTCAAACGGTGAGGGTTTCAAAAAACCTAAAGCAAAAACCAAACCCAAAGCAATCCCAACAAAGCCACAACCGCAGCCATTTGCAAATTGCCTGGGTTTTGGAGATAGGTGAGACCTGGGAGTCACAAGGGCATAAAGGAACCCCAGGCTCTCACCTCAGCTTTGGGAGCTCGCAGACCGAGGTGGAAGAGGTGGCACCACCAGGGCGTAGCTGGGACAGAGCCTGCTCTGCTTCCAAACTTCACCCAGGGGCACCTGCCTCTGCCTGGCAGCTCCTCATCCTGCTTGCTCTCGGGCTCTTCCTCTCTGTTCCATAGTGATAAGGCAAGAAAAAGGTCTAAATGCTGCATCATTTAAGATTTCAGGCTTAAAGACACTGAAGAAAGTGTAATTGGACGAGCCAAGCACCATCAGCTGCAGATATGGAGGTTTCCAGGGTAGTAATCCCAGTTGTTAGAATCTGGGGAGGCTCCCAGATAACCCCCTGGCTCTCAAGGGGACCCAGTTGGTTCATCTGGAGAAGATGGGGACAGTCTCTAAACTAAAGAAGTGAGAAGGAAGGAATATTTTATTCTGAGGCTGCCCAGAGAGGTGGGCAATGCCCCAGCCCTGGCACCATCCCAGGGGAGGTTTGGGGGGCTCTGAGCACCCTGCTCTAGGTGCAGATGTCTCTGCTCTGGACTGGATGAGCTTGAAAGGTCCCTTCCCACCTAAACCAGTCTGGGATTCTCCTGTCCCAGTGCTCACACATCTTGATTCCTGTAGCAGGAGGCTCTTCTGGTGCCAAGCCAAAGGCCCAGGGATGGTGGATGTCCCAGGGGAAACAATTGTCCAGTCTGGACAGCAAATCTGGTCACAGAGTCCCAGTGACTCTGCCCTGTCCCTCCCACCACCCCTCCCAGGAGCTCATCTGCAGAAACCCAGGGGACATGGAAAGGTCCTGGGGGACACCAGGCACAGAGGATCCTCACTTGGGGGTTTCATTTATAGAGCAGTAGGAATTAAAAAGAAGAAAAAAAAAAAAAACTGATGACCCTGAGAGGTCAGTTGGAGCCCACTGTGCTGCCTGCAGGCAGGAGCAGCCAGACCTTAAACATTCCTCAGAGACACTTGCTCAACCTGTTTTCAAGACCTCCAAAGAGGAGACTCCTCACCCACTCCAGTGCTGCCTTCTCCTCGACACCAGAAAGTGAGATCCCAGGGTGGTGGGGGCTGGAAGGGACCTCTGGAGATCATCTGGTGCCACCCCCCCTGTTCCAGCTCTCACCCAGAGCAGGGCCCAGCAGTGCAGTGTCCAGGGGGGGTTGGAATCTCTCTGAGGAGACCCCACAACCTCTCTGGGCAGCCTGGGCCAGGCTCTGCCACCCTCACAGCAAAGAATTTTCTCCTGCTGCTCAGGTGGAACCTCCTGGGTTCCAGTTTGTACCTGTTGTCCCATGGTCTGTCACTGAGCACCACTGAGAAGAGTCTGGCCCCATCTTCTTGCTCTCTGACCTTTAAGTATTGCTCAGCTCCCCTCTCAGGCTGCTCTTCTCCAGCTGAACATCCCCAGAGCTCTCAGCCTGTGCTGGGCACAGAGCTGCTCCAGCCCCTCAGCATCTCCACAGCCTCTGCTGGACTCTCTCCAGTAGTCTCTTGTCTCTCTTGAACTGGGGAAACCAGAACTGGACACAGATGCCCACTGGCCTGCTTACCTCACCCTTGGGCCATAGCACTGTCCTCCTGAGGCCATTTCTGGAGGATGAGGAGGGTATTAACCAAGAAGAAGATGGAATTGGCTGGTTGGAAGAGAGTGTTTCAAGAGGCCTGAGGAAAACTTGCAGCTTCCATGACTCCTGGGCACGAAGCTTTGCCATCAGGATGTGGGGCTTTTTAATTTACCTGCATGAAGTTTCCAAGAGCTGTTATAACAGCAAACACACCTTACCTGCCTCTGAGTCACGGACAAACACCCTCACTGATAACAAACACATTATTCTTAGAGAGATTCAGGTCCTACCTCAACCTGCCAATAGCTCAGCCAACCATCCCAGCCCCCCTGAAGGAGTGGCACGAGGTGGGAGAGGAGACAAAAGGATCTCCAAGCCCCCAGTGCAGTGCTCCTTTGCTTTGCTCGTGGTGCTTGCTCCCCAAGGGGCAGCAGCACCCAAGAGCAAAGCAGCCCCTGATCAATAACTGCAGCTCCTCCTCCTTTCCTGGGTCCACCATTCCATGGTGGAATATCAAAGGCACAGGGAGGTTCTCTGGGCCAGCCCTGACTCACAGCACTAAATGAAAGCAAAGGCAAGCTGGCCCAAGTCACGGGAGAACAGCTCATGCTCCTGCTGCCCCCGAGCACACGGGGAGCAGCCTGGGTGCAAAACCCACTGAGCAGCATCCAAGCAGTGCTGCCCTGCCCACCTCGTACACCTCAGAGGGCTCAACTTGCCCCCACTCTGGGGGATGATGCCACTGGCAGCCTCCACCCTTCAAGACCCTCTCACACAGGGGTCTTCTGCACCACGCCGACAGGGGTTTGGGGGTTAAAACTCTTCCACCACACTCACACAAGTCCTGCTCTGGCAAACCCAAGCAGCACAGACCACCCAGCAGCATCCTTCCCACCCCCTTGGCACTTGGGGACCAGCTTAGGGCTGGCACAGAGGTTTTGCACAGCTGGCATGTCCAGCTCTGACCCTCAAAGCTGCTCTGCAGTGATGGGCCAGGTAAAAAGACTCACCCAAACCCAGACTGCTTTACAGCAGAAACTGAAGTGCTGTTTCCTCCACCAGCAAGTTTCTACAGCGACTTTCAAAGTAAAAGCCTTCAAAGTGGATGCCAGAAAGAGCATTCTTGCTGTTCTAGAAAGGAGATAACAGATCTAGAAGAGCAAAGACTGACAAGGAAATTCTCCTTGGGGCACATTATGCCATAATTTCTTCTGAAGCATCACACATCTTCAGGAGGGTGGAACTGCACCTGGAAGGAGATGGCAGGGCTCTCCTGAGGCTGATGGGGACCTAGGAATCCTCTAGAAATCTTTTGAAGATGAAACTCAGCAGCACTGTGGTCCCCACCATCCCCTCACCCACTATGACACCCTGATGTGGGTCTGAGCTACAGTCCAGGGAAGCCTTATAGAATCCCACACTGGTTTGGGGTGGAAGGGACTTTCAAAGCTCATCCAGTCCAACTCCCCTGCAGGGAGCAGGGCCATCTGCAACTAGAGCAGGGTGCTCAGAGCCCCCCCAACCTCCCCTGGGATGGTGCCAGGGATGAGGCAGCCACCACCTCTCTGGGTAGCCTGGACCAGGCTCTCACCACCCTCTGTGTAAAAGATTTAGACTAGAGAGAAGGAAGAAATCTCCCTCTTTAAGTTTAACCCATCACCCCTTATCCTGTCCCAACAGGTCCTGCTCAAAACCCTGTCCCCATCTTTCTGACAGGCCCCCAGAAATTCTCCCTGAAGCCTTCTCCTCTGCCCACAAACCTGCACTCACCAGGGACAGACAGACCTGGCTGGAGAAGCCACCCCTTGCTGAGCCTTCCTGGCTGGCTCTGTGCCCCAAGAAGGGGAGGGGAGGTGGGATGGGAGATTACCCCAACCCCCCCTTAAATATCCCTGGGCTCCAGCCTCCCGAGCCAGGTGTGGAACAAAAGGAAACGAATGATTTAGTTATTGCCTCAGCAGAGGGTTGGAAGGTTGGGAGGTTTGAAGGTCAGCCATCCCAGCCCTGAGCTCACTGGAGGGCTGAGGAGCTCCAGCAGGCTCTGCAGGAGCCTGGACTGCAGGGCTGGCTTCTGAGCGGGGAAGATGAAAGGCTTTTTTTTTTCCCCCTTTTTCTTTTTTTTTTTTTTTTTCCCTCCCCTCCTAATGTAATAACTGACGGCCTCTTCAGTGCCGTTTGAACTGTTTACAGACCGAGTTAACGATTACAGGCAATGTGTACCTTGGCTGCTGCCCAAAATTCTTACCCGCCCGTCAGATATTATCAAAGAGCCCTTCACTGCTGGCCTGGAGTCCTTCCAAAGCACAGCTCCGAAATGCTGCCGGAGAGGAGGGACCTTCCACTCTCAATCCCCCCCCCACGACCCCCCCAAATCCAAGCTGGAAAACACCCTGGCTTTGCTCAGCCGAGGTGTCCCGGGGAGCGAGCGATGGAGAGACCCAGGGACACCCAAGCGGTTGCTAAACCCCCTCATGCTCCACAGGTCCACGTGGGGTGGGTTTTGCTGCACAAGATGAGGTTGAGGTTGAGCTTGCAGGACCCCCCCCCAGAGGCCAGGAGCTCTGGTTTTCCAGGTTTCCCACCCTGCAGGAGGTGGCCGGCGCCAGCGCCTCGCTCTCCGCACGGAGCCTGGGTGGTTGTGTTGGTGCTGCTGCTGCTGCTGCTCACACAGATAAAAGCTACTCCTGCCAAGAGAAGTTTTCAACACCCTCATGCCTGAGAGTGTGGACAAGAAGAAACCAGGTGGTGGGAGATTAGATCAAATCGCTCCCATTGTTAGTTGGAGCTGGAAAAATGCAGGTGGAGGTAGAAGGTCTTGGGATGGAAAACAAGCCCCAGCTCTCTGGGGGAAACTTGCAGCGGGGCTGGAAATCCCTTTGGAAGGAGGGGATGGAAGCAAGAAGCTGGCAAAGCTGCTCTGGTTACAGCTGAGCAACACGGAGCCACGTTGAGGCAGCACCCAGGCTGCAGAGCAAAGGGTTTCCAAGGCAGGATTCTGGGGTTGCTGGGGCTGGTCCCATCCTCCCCGTGGTCCTGCACCCACCAACCCTCAGCAGCCACACTCAGCTCAGAGGCAGCTTCCTAAATACAACTAGAAATGAAAATCTCGCTCCTCCTGGACCATCAGTCCCCTTAACCAACAAGCTCCTGGCTGTAAAATGGTATTTAATGCAGCTCACTAGTTCACCTGCAGATGGGAGCTACCCTGGCTGCAAGGTATCCACAGCCCCCAGGTAAAAACAGTCCAGCCCAGGGTTTCAAACTCCCAGCTCCACCAGCACCACAAACCATTGCATCCCACACCTCCAGCAGGCTGCAGCAGCCCCTGGGATGCCCTCATCCAAAAATCTCTTTGAGGGGAAAAGGCCACATAATAAAAGGATGGAAATTTACATACAAATGGTGCTCCTCTGTTCCCAAAACACTTTTTCCTGCACACGAAATGCAGAAGAGACACTTCCACAGGCTGACAAGAGATGGGAGTTTCCAAGGGATGCTTTCCAGAGGAGGGTTTGATGCCTTCACACGGTGCCAAGTGTGTGCTTGAAAGATGAATTTTGTCAGCAGGTCCCAGGAGTAAGGGTGAAGATTGAATAGCTAAAGGAATAAATTACTTGCCTTTTAATCCCATGCCATGCTGGCTTCCCACTGTTTTACTGGGGTTTTTTTAAGGGTGAAGGACACAAGTATCTCTTGTAGCACTGCCAGGAGACAGAAGTGGAGATGCAAATATATCTGCTGGGATTTGATTCACTAATACTTGTGCAGTACACTATAAAAATTGGTTCCTCCTACGCTTTGCTTGCTAAGACATGAGTTCAGGCCCTGTGGGATCCACAATTCCCTGGCTGCTATCGATGACATCACTGACATCTAAGGAGCTGCAGGAATGTTGAGAATGCAGCTCCAGGCTCCTGGGGATGCTGAGCTCATCAGCTGCTACAGGAGGCACAGAAGATGGGGTGTCTGGGCTGCAGTCCTGCCCAGCACATCTTTTTGGGGCCACACGACACGTGGCCACAGCAGGTGGCACTGGTACAAACCTTGGAATTGCTTGAAAACTTATTTCACATACACACCTCACTCCCTTTTTTTCTTCTTCTTCATACTTTCTTCCACAACACCCTCTGCAAATGAACTCCACAAAGGATTTCAGCTAAATTCATCATTATTTCTTTTTTTTTTTGCTTGAGGATTCTCACAGGAGACTTCCAACCACGGTCCCTGTTGGCTCTGGGGTGCACCTCTGGCTATCTCCATCCTTGCTGCATGCAACCAAGTTTGCACCTTGAGAAGATGCCATAGATGTTCAAAGAGCTGGGCTGGCACCCTGCAAGGAGCTTGAAGCATAAAACTCTTTAGTTTCAGCCTGTTGGGAGCCTCTGAAGGCTCCAGCATTCATCACCAAAGGGCATGTCTCCAGGTAGAGGTACTTAAGGATGAGGGTGACACAGCTCTTGGGCCAGCACTGAAGAGGCTGAGGTCAAAAAAGGTGAAGAAAATTCTGTTTTCAGCCACCTCTGCTGCAGTGTTCAGAGCAGAGAGTACCCTGGATCAAGGACAAATGGGACTGGAAGTGAAATAACTTCCCTGCTCCACAGAACATGATCACTACTTACCCACTGTCTTTTACTCAAGGCCACCCAATATTTGACCAAAAGTGGCTTTTAAATGGTAGAGACTGGGCTCCAACAGCTTTTTCCACTCTGGGATGTGGGAAGGGAGCCATTCACAGGCCATTTGTTCAAGGCACTCAAAGCAGGTCAGTTGTGACATCACCTCTGCTGGAGGATCCAAGGCTCATCAACCTGTGTCTCCTCAAGAGGGGATGGAGATGCAAACAGAGGATGAGTGCTGGGATAACAAGGATAAAAGCAGGATAAAAGCAGGATAAAAGCAGGATAAAAGCAGGATAAAAGCAGGATAAAAGCCCTCCTGCTTACAGGGGGGAAGTGTCTCATCTCTAGTTGCTGCAGATGAGACATCTTGGGACAGAGCTGCCAGCCTGACCTGCTTTCTTCTTCACAGTGATGCTGGTTCCTGCCAGAGAAAGCACTGGAGAAGCCAGACAGAGCTTCTGATACAGCTGCTCAGAGATAAATCTCCACTGAGTTGTATAAAGTCAGCCATCTACAGCTTGAGTTGAGTCATGCAGACTCCAGGCTCTGGGCTTGATCACCTTTTCTCCTGGTTCTGAAGGGTGGAAGTGGTTGTTGCATTCTCAGATTCTCCCTCTGCTGGGCTCTCCCTCCCCGGGGCAGGATGCCTGCTGGAGGGGTTATTTCTGACACAGCCACGCTGGAAGCACAGAGAACAGCTTTTTAATGCTGTGTCTTACCCCCTTCACACTTCTGCCCTGACAGCCTGTGCAAATGGCAGGTGCCCACCTCACAGAGCTTCTCACAGCCCCCATCACAACATGGATTTCCACCTTCCTTTGCAAGCTCTCCATGGAGCTGCCCCTCCCTGGCATTGGGGGCACCACACTGAAGTGCCTGTTCATGACCCTCTGCAGGCTCTGGAAGGGACAATCCTTTGTCACAGCACAGTTGAGCTCTCCCCTGGTGCAGCTGAGTTGATTTTCCCACCAGTGCTCCCCAACACACAGTGAACAATGTGCATTTACACCGAGCCCTTGGTTTCCTCCTGACATCACCGTCTGGGTGCAAGGACAAAAAGCCATTGTGGGCAAAACCTGAAAGGCTGCAGAGCACTGCTTCGTGGTTTCTGTTGTGTTAGGAATCAGTGCAGCCCTTGAGAACACCCGGGATAAATCATTAACAAGTCATTATTGTTCACAGGTATTTTTGGCAGGAAACCACCGAGGTCAAGCTGGACACGCTGCTGGGGGGTAGTGGAGGTGGCACTTTTCCTGGAGAAGCAAACCCTGCTCTCCTTCCAAAGCAGCAGGCTGGAAAGCAACCTTCTCACCTGTGTGAGGAGAGCCACAGCCCCTCCTTGCCACTCTTCTTGGCCTTTCTCCCTGCATCCATGATGGACTCCTTGTGCCCGTGGAGCTCCCGTGGGCCAGCAGCACAGAGCTGCTCATGCCCAGCCCTCCTGGCATCGTGGGCAGGCTGACACTGCTGCTCCTTCACCCATCTTCTCCCAGCTCACATCAATCACTTGGGGAATTCCCAAAGGCTGCTGCTTCTCCTAGAGCCCCGTCCAAGGGTGGCTGCTTCTCATTCTTTGGAAACCTGCTGCTTCTCTGCCACCAGATCAATCATTTCTCCCATTCCCAGCAAAAATAACACCCACTGCCTCAGTGGGCAGCACAAGGCTGGGGCCACGTGGCTGTGTGGGGAGGGGGTTTGGATCCACGTGCTGCCTTGGCTTCCATGGCCAGCTGAGAACCCCCTCCACGGGGGATATTCCAGAGGCTGATCTGTCCTCCCAGCTCCATCAGACTCTCCAGCTCCATGAAACACTATTTATTATTCCCGTTGTCATTCAGCTTCCTGTACTGGTGGCCAGCTGGCCACTGACCCCAGGGCTGTTTAGCTGCTGTAAATCAAGTGCCAAAGGACACTTCCAGAGCACTGGGATGTGGCAATCCCTCCCATTATCTGCATGTGGGCAGTTGAAAATGAAGGAAGCAAACAATTCCGACACAAACAGCTTCAAAGGCTGTCGTGTGCTCCTGGCTTGGAGACACAACCTCAGGATGGGGCTGTCTTTAAAGCCCTAAAAAAAATCCAAATACCATGGAGCCAGCCCAGCTGCTCAGACAGCTGCATTGCCCAGCCACTTCTGGAGGGGTTTGGGGTTGGTTTTTTTTTTTGCAAAGGAAAAAGTACTTTCAACTTTGACATTTAAAACCTGCCTTTCGTAAGCACAAGAAAAAAAAAAATCCCTTTCCAAACTCACCACGTTTATGGAAGCCAAGAAAACCAGTCAGGTAACCAGTCCAGCTCCTGAGCCCACGCTTTCTCTTTGGGCTCCAAATGAGGCTGTAGCATGGCCACAAATCATGGCCAGATTTGGAAGCATTTCATATTTCTATCACTTAAGAGGATGGAGGCTGCAGGGCATCCCTGATAAAAACTCTTCTCTCTCTCTCTCCCAGTTTGTAACAGTTGATGGCAGAGGTGTCACTGCTCCAGGAGATGCTGGTGGGATCTGTCTCAGAGCTGCTAGAGCCTGAAGGTGTTTCACAGCTCTGAGGACAGGAATGACATCTGTCCTTCCCTGCTGCAAACCAGCTGTGTGCCATGAGCACCTCCACTGGCAGGGAGCACCTGAAATCTGTTGGTCACCCAGGTGCTGAAAACTGCATTTCCAAACCCACAGTGGGTGTTTTCTTCAAGAAGAAAACTTTCTTCTTTCCCTAGGATGTCCCATAGCTCTTGAACTTGATGAGACCTCCCTGGGCTCTCATGACAGAGAAGATTCATCACAGAGCTGCCATCGAGTAGGGTTCAACTTGGCTGCTTTTTCCCTGCAATGATGACCAACAGTGTTCAAAGAAAATCCCCCCCTGAGTTTGACACAGTCCTACTGACTCTTAGGTACAGCCCAAGCTACAATCAGCATCTCAAACATCTTCATGTGACAGAGCACTCAATAGAGACATTAAAGCCCAGTCAGAGAAGCTGCAGGAGTCTTCCAGAGCATGGAGCAGGGATCTCCCAACCCTTTCTTTCTAGGGACTGCTCCTTTTCTGGCACTTTGTGCAATTACTCCCACTCCTAGAGCTGCACCCAAGAGCTTCACTGCCTCTGGAGTGCCCCAAAATTCATCTGCCCCACCTGGCTGCCCTCCTCTACTTCCACAACTCCCAAGCTCTGTTTCCCTGGTCCTTCAAAACCCCCTTTCCCTACCCCAGGAACTGGGGCCGAGCATCAAGTTGATTATAAAACAATTTCTTTTGTTGATAGAAAATTCTTTGCAGGGCGTGAACAGCAGGAGAAAGAAAGGAGTCCTCTGAACTACGAGCTGGCTGGAAAGCCCCGGAGGGCAAGAATCTGATCCCTCATCTTTGAGGAGCTCAGGCCTGTCTGTACAGGCTGCAGGAACAGCCAGCCCAGGAGAGCTTGGTGTGTGTGTGCAACTCCAACAACAACACGCCACCAACCCTCTGCTCCTGTCCCTTAACAGCCTCCAGCTTCACTCCTCCCATGTGCACCCCTGGGTCTAAATCCCCATCTCCCAAACCCTCCCCTCCTCGTTCCAGAAAGGGCAGAGTTTCTCCCCAGCATCTCCCAACCCACCTGCCCTGAGCAGCCAGGGAGCTGCAATGCATATGCATCAAGCAATTTGCCCCACAGTGTCATCTTGTGATGTGTCATTTGCTGATAGCTGCTG
>JANHGL010002426.1:40180-64085 GCA_024611195.1 Ceyx melanurus | reverse complement strand
TCCCAGTTTTGCAGTGCTGCGTTGCCATGCTATAGCAATAGCTCTCCAGTTTGCTATCAAATGCACATCTCCAAGGCTCTGATCCCCACCAGTTTTTTAAATGTGCCCTCAATTTATGAAGAGTCTGATGCAACTTTTGTGTTGTTTTCAAAGAAGAGTTTCAATAGGAGCTGATTTCAGCTTGTGGCTAAGAGGTGGGCACCAGAATCACTTAGCACAAAGAGAATATGTAAGAATACAATATAAAGAAAATTACAAAACATCCATCACCAAAGATTATCCTTTTAACCTTTAAGTGTAGTCAAAACCTAATGACTTGCTAATTATCAGGAGTTTAATGATGCCTCTAAGCAGAGGTTGCACTACAGGGCACAGTGTCCATGAACCTCTAGGATCTGGAGTTACGTCGTGATTTCAGCCTGCAGCAAATTCTCTAACTCTGCTTCTAAGAAAGATTTCAACACTTCCCTCCCCCCCTCTCCTCCCCATTGTTGCTACCAACAGTGAAGGAAACAATTTTGAACTCTGGCGTAGGCTGGGCTCCAGATGGCTGCCAGCTTTTTAAGCACTGAGTTGACTAACCTTGCTCAAAGCAGGTCTATAGAACACAGTGCTTCAAATATCAGTGTCTGCTGGGACTGCATCTATATATGTGGAGCCCCACAGTTCCTATCACTAACACAGCTGAATGAGAGAATCAGGAGCAAGAAGGATAAAATGGTGAAAATGCATGAGACCTCTCCCTCTCTGAAGTTGAATCAGCCCATTAAACAGCAGGGAGCAGTTTAGGAGAGATTTTTGTTGAGTTTGATGACCACTAAAAGCAAATTAATATAATCCAGGCTGAAGCTGAGGCTAGGAAAGACCAAAAGGTTTCCTTCCATGGGGAGATGAATAGGACTGTCCTGAATTCAGCCCAGGTTAAAGTGGTTCAGGGTGGAGCAGACAAAATTATTCCTCATAGGAGCCATTTTCTGGAAACAGAAACCATGGGAAACGACTAAAATTCAATCACTTATGTTATTTATAATTGTTCTTACAGATTGACAACAATAAAAGCACCAGAGAGACCATTCTGGAATGGAGTCACTTGCTTTCTGAGAATAAAATGTATGGGGACAGTTTGATGCTGTTTCCCTGGAGCCTAACCTCAGCCAAAAATGAAAGTATTTTCAAATGTAAGGAAATAGCTCTGGGACATGTAATATCTGACATAAAGAGAAATAGCCCCATCTTCCTCCCTAGCCACAGGAAGGCCTGTTTTCTTTGGTTCTTGGCCCATATGAGAATTAGTACATGAAACATAAATTGCTGATCAACTTTTAAGTTTGTCAGAGCCAGTTAATACTGCCTTCTCAACACGGCCTTTAAGGTTATTTCAATTAAATCCTCTGTACCAAAGTAGTTGCTGAACACTGGATATCTTGGTGTTTCTCAGAGGCTGCCCTTAGTGGGTAATTTAAGATCTAAAGTGCATTCATCTTTTCCTTTGATTACTGCAACCTCCCTCTCCCTCTCCTATATATATATGCATCAAGCTACTGTAGGCTGGCTGAACACTGCTGCCAAATAGATGGCCCACACCCTCTCCTCACATCAGGTCACTGTTCTGATCAGGTCTCTCAGTCTGTTCCCAGTGATCCATCATCTTGCTTCATGAATTTGTCCTGCTCCTCCAAGTCTTATGTCTTCCATCTTTGACAAAATTACATGTTCTGTTTGTGTTCTGAGACCCTACAGACTTTCTGAAGGATAACTGGCTACCGTTTCAGCCAGAAGAGGGAAATTTTGTATGTAAAAAATGGGATAAAACAGGAGTCATTCAGGAGGCCACAAGACTGGAACTATTTTCTCCCTATTTCTGAGACCTTCTAAAGTCATTCTGATTCAACCAGCTCTTTGAGACAAGGAAAACAAGGACCTGATGCTCTGCCAACATTAGAAGATCTTGAACCCAGAGTAAAGGACACCATATTTTTTAACTTCCTCTAAAGGCTCATCACTTCTGCCAAAAAAACTATATTTCAGACAGTCATCTTTCTATATTCCAACCATTCACATCACCCTTTCAGAGGGATCCTTAAGATCTTCCTCTTAACACACAGACTGGGCCTTCCTTTTATCTACTGATATATCAGGAATGTTAAGTCTATGTAATAGTTGATTACCTGCATGCAAATATGTTTTACAACCATTACACAGAACAAAGAACCTGTAATTCTTCAATGGGTTCTAGTTTTCTATGTACAGCAGTTACCATGTCCTTGGATGATGAAATTAAGAAACAGAGAGTCTTTCAACCTTTTACCTTAACTAAGATTGCAATATTCATATATAGATTACTTCAAAGAATTTATCAATAATGTGCTAGGTATTATTGTGCAGTGAAGGTGATACCTTTGAGACACATTGGATCTGTCATATACAAGATGATTAATTTCCCTGCAATACTTAGCTGGATGCTGGAAAATGTGATCCATTTTTTCAGAGGCCTCAAATCAAACCCAGACATAAAGAAAAGCAAAATGTCCTCTAATTTATAGCCCAGTAAAACTCTAATTATAATCCTGGGTGGATCTGGCACACTCAGGATACTAGCTTCTGGACTTTATCAGTTTGTGTTATTAAGCATCTCCTGATGAGGTGGATCTAGATTTCTTGAAAGTATCTTCCAAAAGTTCACCAGACTGAAGGTGGAATGACTGGACTTTGGCTGTTCAGGTTGAGTCAAATGTTGGGGTGTAGCTCTCAAAATTCAGTATTAGTTTTTGACTGCTTGTCTCTTTAACTGTTTTTCATCGTAAGAGTATATTCAGGAAACAGCTTTAGGAACCTCTTTTTCCAGAACTGCCTTGAACCTCATTTGCAAGAAGAAATCACCATCAAATTAGGAACCTACATCCCATCTTGTGGATGGTGCTGCTGCACACTTGCTTTGTAGAGCTGTAAGCAAACATACAAGTTCCAAGATAATGCTAATTCTGTCTTGACTTTTCTTCGTTTATCCCATGAGAACAAGTGTGACCACTGAAGATGTGACTTTGGAGAGGTGTAGATATTGTGCCTTAAACAAAGATAACACTAATGAATTCACTTTCAACCTTTTCAGCCCAGTGATAGAAAAAGATTTTCAGTCACTTTAGCCTGAGCTACATTTGCACTCAGGGTCACCCAAAGAAAAGGACAACACATTCATCTTTATCCTCTTTGAGTTGTGGAACCACTCAGATAATCTATAGTGAGTTACAAAGTGAAATTAAATACCTTAAAATGCCACCTATCTGATCCCCAATTAAAACATAATCTTTTTAAAGCTGTCAATAGCTGCTGACCAGAATCAATAAGGGGAAGATTATGACTGGCACTTCTCCAGTGATCTTCAGGCAGACAGGAAATATATTGCTGTTTGTCAGGTCAGCAGGAAAAGGGGAAAACTGGACCCAAGCAGAACTACATCATATACAAGTGGAATTTTAGAACCTCTGCAACGAACCTGCTGGGATGTTTGGGGGTTTATTGAGGGGAGTGGGGGGTGTCAATGTGTTTGGTTTGGGTTTTTTTGTTTTTTAACTTCAAAGGGAAGGAATATGATACATGCAAAGTTTTTAAAGAAATAACCCTAGAGTCTTAAAATCATGAATCTTTAGAGAAGTATTTGTAAAAGAAGTTTACTTTTATCCTTATAAATATATACATATACACACATTGAATTTCCTAAGTCAGATTCAGCCAGTGTCTTAAGAATCTGAGGCATACTTGCTTTTCATTTGCATTTAAGAAATACAAGCTTACACTTATCTAAACAGATCCTGGATATTCTTCACCATTGCTACAGCAGTTCAAGTTTTAACTATCTAAATCTAGTGTTTGACATTAGTGACGCAAATGATCTCTACTACAGCGTGTAAGCTTAGGGTAAGAGGACTAAACTACTTCTTTTCCTCCTGACCTACATTAGGATGGCTTTTATTTCTAGGCCAGATTGGAAAGTTCAGGATAAAAAAGTGTTTCCCGGTGTGCAGAGGGCCTAGTAGCCTTTCTACCCACAAGCTGTTGCTTTCCTCCAGCCTTCCGCAGTACAGATTGTGGCACAAATGCTCCAACCTGCCTGTGAAGTTAGAGCAGTCAGAGCAATACACTTATTGTACTGACAAAAAAATCACCAGAGCACTACCTCTAAAGAAAATTCTTTCAACGCAATCCGTAACTGGTGTTAAAGTTGTTCAACAGTCCTTGCAACTGCACGCTGAAGGGTGGCTCATATATGTGAATTTTCCTCCTCCTCCTGCTGAGGAGGCTGGGAAACAAGCTCAGACCCAGAAAGAAAGGCTACTGCAATGATCCAGACTTACCCAGACCTTAAGAATGGTGATCCCAAGTAGTTGCTCTGACAGAGTGTTGGTGAAGCACCATATCATTTCATCTCCATCACTTCTCATCTGAAGAAAACTGGGTGAAGAATCTTCCCTGCCTCTGCTCATCTAGGGAGACACAAAAGAATCGTTCAAAATGTGGACTTGATAAGCACCTAAAATCCAGAGAAGCAAAGCTGGGGTCTGAAAGTGTTTATGTGAGAAAACACATAAGGGATTGCAGCACAAATGTAATGTGCTGAAACAGCACTTTAGGTGCTGCTTGTTTTTTAGTGGGTTGATGAATGACATATCTGACTTTTCTCACTGGTATTCATGATTTAAATATAAGTTTAAAAATGATCAATTGTCATAAAAAAATTTGTGATATTTTGTAAGAAAATTAGTGCAAGATGGTCCCTTTGCAAATAAACCAGCCCTTTTTAAAAGTTAACTTCTCCAAAAACCTCGTGAAGCACAATAGGTATTTTCCTGACCACAGGAAAACTGATAGAGAAGCAGGCACACCATATCAAAACACAGTAGCAAACCTGCTAACATAAAATTTCTCATATCAGTCTGGCCCTGTACTTTTCATAGGTGTGGTCTGGACCCCTGTGTATGTACATATTTCCTCACAGATTTCTCTGATATTGGTAATTTCTGTTCCTTATTGAAAGGCATTATGAAAGAACTATTGTGTTCAGAGCACAACTTTCTTGTCTCATTAAAATAGCAGAGACAAGGCTTCCTACCAAATGACTGCACTGCACTGACATTTTGTAGCTCCTCTCTACTCATTCATTAGCAGTACAGAAAATGCTGCTGAAACCACACAAAATTGCAGCTGGACAAGGTCAGTTTCAAAACTAACTCTTCTTACTCATAAATTACATGCAAATAATCTAGTTATTGCAAAGTTAGAGTTGTCAGCATTCAACACCAGAACACATAACACCATGATTGTTACCAAACTTCATCCAAAAACTATTAAAAACAAAACTGCTAAATGTTGTTCATTACCATATTTAATCATTTCATTCTTTTCTGTGTTTTCAACTCACTTCTTAGCCAAACTGTATTTAAAAGTAAGGCTCCACCATCTGAGAATAAGGTCCTTTATTTGGATGCAACAGCTTCTAAAACAACTTCTATGTAAGACTGCTCATCACTGAAATCAAGATGAATTTAGACAAACTGACTAGAAATAAACTTTGGCTACATACTGTTTCTTAAAAGAAAAGTGTCTCATTTTTTTCTTGATCAGTTGAAAATAATGATAAGAAGCAGAACAATAATATTCCTAAATGGTTCAAAATTCATCTTCTGACTTATAGTGAAGTGACATTCTTAAGGGCAGAAAACATGAAAAATGGGCCGACTTCCATAGAAAGAAGAAGTGTCTGGTGAAGAGAAAAACAGGCCCAGGAAAAGCAAGAAAGTTGCTTCCAGATTATTTTCAAGATTCCAGATTATTTTCAAATTTTAGCCAGCCAGGTGTGAAAATGTTGGCACATGCATGTAGGAAATTCTGGTGTTTTAAGAGGGTGTATCTTACAATGTGTTCCAAGAAGTATTTTAATGGTTCATCAATACATTAGTAATTGCAAAAAAAAACAAACAAAAAACAAAAACCAAGATGAAATAAATCAAACAGAAATACAAACCTGCTGTAAACAACTGCAACCTCTTCTTCTCCTTAATCATTTAATTCCATACACCTATATTGAAATTTCACACTATGCCTTAGCAGGGCATTGTCACAGCAAAACACTAGAATGCTGATATTGTGCTAGGTCAAGAGTTAAGTAAGTTCATTCCACCCCTGCTATTTTGTGTTTTAAAGCAGTCCTTACTCTAGGCAGTCTCTCTCTGTTATTATTACTTCTTGAATGATAAGAGCTGGGATTGACCTTCAAAAGAGATTTAAATGGCCTTATCCGAAAAACAGTCTGTGAACATCTATAAACTAATGTGCTGCCTTTACACCTCCTTTCTGAGAGAGGAGGTGTAAAGGCAGCACATCAAAGTCAGCAAGGAACTTACAATAAGGGATTTCAAAGTCAAAAATCTAATGCAAATCTAAGTATTTGCCTATAGACTCTTTGAAGTCTTGACAGATTAAGTTTAGAAGTATTTCCAGAGATGGTATCTACATAATCTAATAGAGATGATTTCAGGAACTGAGTAGATGTTTCCAGTAGATGTTTAGATATGGAACACCATTTTTCAATAACATTAATAAAGAATACATTTTTGTTTAATTTCTTTTCAGTTTATAGCCTAATACTGGGTAGTTATAAATGATACCCTGCATCTGTGGAAAGGTTTTAATCTCAATAGAAAAACTGGCAGATGCATAGGATAAAGGAGTTCTCTCTCTGTTATGCTTATATAATATAATTGACTTTGTTAAAGGACATTTAGGTGTTGTTTGATTTACATCCTATGTCAGCTTAATGCATCGACCACGTAAGGTTCCACATGTTTAAATATTTCATTTTAAAAGGTGCAGTAAGCTCATAACTTCACCAACATCCATTCTTCTCTGACTAAAATGGATTCTCCAGCTTAATCTATTATACTAGAAGTAAATGAAGACTTCACCCTTTTCCTTGACAGAGGAACTGAGGGTGCCATATTACCATCAACGTTGAAGAAGCTACTGGTAAAAGTGTGACAGAAATTAGATTATATTTTTCCTTAAAAAAAACCCCAAACCTAAAAAAAAAAGAGTGTAAAGTAAGACTTAAAACATAAAAATAAAAATTTTAAAAGCCAGTGTATTCCTTATTCCTTGCTGAAACTATTCTCTACAGCTACTTTTGATATCACAATTTTTCTTTTAAGTAAAAACAAAACCAAAAAAAACAACCCAAAGAAAGTGTTTGGGTTTTTTCCAGGTTCAGTTTGATTTATGTTTATTTGCTAACATATTCTCAGAGCAATCTTTTTCAAATTAGATACACTTACAGATGTTGGAATTATTTAAAATGTGTTTGTAGATCTAGTCTGCACCAGAAAAAATTTCCTGGTTCTAGCATGCCAGAAAAAAACTCCTAGTGTGTGCACCATTAAATATATCCCAACAGAAGTGTTTTTGCAGACTGTTATTTTGTTAGAGCTCTTGATAGCAAGCAATATTACAACTAAATAAATAATAATCTTAACCAACATACTTACTAGGAAATCACTGACATAAGCTGAACTTGCTTATACCATTTCTTACAATGCAATCATTTGAGGGTACATACTATAAATTAGCTCTAATTAATACTGGGCATTGAAAAACAAATTTTGCAGCCATAGCTCTCAAGTATTTTTAGAAAAAGCAAATATGTCACACCACCTTTCTGAACATGGGGAAACTGAGGCTGTATATGATGAACCAGATTATGTAGAGACGCCCAGGAGAAGAACAAAGCAACCTGGGATCACACTTTATCTCTTGGTAGACTTTTCTTCAACCTATGGATAGGTAAAACTCCACAAGATACAGGACACTGCAAATTCAAGTGCTCAGTCTCTCATTTTCAGGTTAACAGACACCACAGTGATGCTGCCTTTCTTTGAGCTTTACATGATTTTTCTTACATACCCAGGAAAAAGTAGGGCAGCCAAAAAGGGACTGCTGTCTTCTGCATGCCTCACAATTATATAATAAATAAATCTACTTAGTACCTGAATATGTTTCCAAGTGTCAAATATTATCAGATGTGGGCTTGAAGAGAAACTTCTGTCCTAAATGATATATACCCAGGGAGCTTGACTACTTCCTACAATAAAGTATATAAAGTGAGATTTTTAAACCTGAAGTGATGCTAAAATCTGACTTGGTTTTTGGACAGGCCATTTTCCACTATTAGGAATGAAAATACCTAAACAAGCAGACAAGCTATTTTACTTACCTAAACTGCAAAATTATTTTGACTAAACTCCAACCATGAAGAAAGAATATTCATCATGCTGTTTGCTCCTTTGAGTCCAAGCTAGAATATATATGAATATATTTTCCCTCTTTCTTTCTTAGTAGGTATTTATAAGACAGCAATAGACTGAAGAAGAAATCTAGGAATTTTACCTTTCACAGCCTGGGAGACTGGAATAAAAAAAAATAAAATAAAAATATTCAATCTCCCTTTTCTAGTTTTCTGTCTTTAAATGGGTTGATGATGTGTTTTGCAGCTCTGATCCACAAATGTTTCTCCATGTAAGCTGTTATTATTTCATTTATTGTCTTGATACCTTGGTGCTTTTCACACTGGCACTCATCTCCAGCAATCTGATGGTTTCTACGTTAGGTTCCATGCAGAGCAGACTGCACTACCTGCTTCTAGAAAGATTACATGTATGTAAAGGTCCACAGCAGCTCCCTTCTCTCCTGTGACATCAAGTGAAATTGCAGGGTTATGCCAGAGCCCTGAACAGAGTCACATTCACCCTTACAGTGGGGATGAGGGATTTAAAACTTCAACTCATGTTTGGTACCATTGCCCCTGGAGTGTTTGTTTTTCTTTAATGAATTCATCCTTTTGAGCTATTTTGGGGGGAAAAAAAAAAACAACTCCACACCCTTTCTTCTTCGTGCTTGTGTTTGTTTTATTTTTGAGGTGTGATCAAAGTAAGTCCTGGCCGTGTAATCATTTAATGCATTTTGGCTGTAGTTTCAGCCTCCTTTGAAATGGATCCCTTTTCTCTTGCCTGTGACAGCCAAACTTTACCTCCAGGTAGTGGAGGAGGCTTAGAAACTCTTTTATATCTCACATCTGCTTTCAGCCCATTAATCACCCAAATTATAGACAGCTTCTTCTCTCTCTTATAGAGGGTGACTTTGTCTAGACTAGGAATTAAAGGGTGAATTTTAACATGGTCCAGCTAATACATTTAAATGTGGACCAGGCTATGTATCCTTTAACTCATGATCAGCCAGGCTAGTTAAGCACATAGGAAAAAATTATGCTTCAACTTGACAAGTTTAGCATGTGACAAAAGACACTCTCTTGTTTAAGTTACAGGTAACTTGGCCCTCGTACAATCAAGATCAATTTCTTATTTACTTCAAATTACTTAGAGTTTCCCCCCATAATTTTAAGAATTCATTAATCACAACAACACGAGTAAGAGCACCTAGCTCTTTCTACAGCTCTGACTTAAGAACTCAAAAGAACCACACTGTGATTCCATATTTTTAGGGACCCACCTCTTGTACCACTCTGTCACAAAAATACAGCAATATCAAACCAGAATTCCACCAGAATGTGGAAGCTCAGAAATAAAACAGTAACCAACCTGTCAAATATTGCTTCACAAACAGTAGCCAATTGACTTTTTAAGGTTAACTACAGAAAGTCTGTTTTATTCTCATGACACACCTGGTTTCTTATTTCCACCTTTCTCCAAAGATTTTCTTTCAGCTGGGTTATAAGTCTTCTCCATCATGAGCATCATCTTGCCCTCAATGGTTTCTCCCCATCCTCCAGAGCTCATTTTCATGTTCCAACCTGGCACTCAACTGCCACGAGCACTGAACCAGCCTTATGTATTGTATGTTCTCACTTGGGGTGTGCTCTCTAGCAGAAGAGAGCTATCTTGAGGGGGCAGATCTTTGTGCTTTTCAGATCAATTAGGTTTTGGGAATGCAAAGTAAAGTTAACACTACTTATTTATTCACCAGGCTCTGAAGAGATTTAACACAAACTTAGCAGTAAACAAAGGACCAAGGAAAGGGGAAGAAAATGGATGGAAGAGCCAGACTTTTGTGTATGGTGACCTTTTCACTAAGAGCATGCAAAGCCCTTCAAAGAGTTGCATGTAGGCAGACATAGAGTGTTAATACAGGGATGTGCTCTTGTTCCTGGAGTCTCAACTTTTATAAGTAAATTAGGGATGGTGATGAAGAACTAGCTGCTGCCAGCCTTCTCCTCCTAAGAGAGATAAGGCTATCATCACATCTGTTCTCTGATTTGGGAAGAAAGCATTTTGTTTTAAAGTATCCGTTTGATTAATAAGCTTTATATAAATGATTAATAAACCATCAAAAGTCTTTAATATCATTTTAACTTAGGTTTTGTTTACTCTCGATTTGCCATCTAAAAAATGTTTATGCAACATTATGAGGCAATGCATATTTATCAAAGACTGCAGGTTAATGGAGGATGATCAGGAAAGCAGAGAGAAAACATGATTTGCCTATTAAGTTGAATTAGGAGAATTTGGAGGAAAAATGCACGGTGACTGCTACTCACTGTCTGCCAAACCTTATCATCTTCTATCATTGCAGTGTCTCCTGGCCCAAACTGCTTTAAAGCTTTCAGAGAATCATTCCACAATACCTCCAAATTCATCCACCTCGAGTGGCACAGAACAGCAGGGTATATGTAACTGTGCAGCAGCCTCACACAGTACTTTTGGCTATTAAACTCAAACACAGTGAAACAACAGGCTGAACAATATAAGTTAGAGCACTGCTAACCAACAAGAACATAATCAAGACATAAGTTATGTACTAGTATTTTTTAAAGAAAATTACACTATTTTTAATGCCCCACAAATGGCCAAGCTATGACAGAGTGAACTTAACTAGGGTAGGGATACCACCAGCAACAACCAGGAAGACTTCAGAAGGATAGTGTTCCCTGGCAAGTGAAGCTACAGCCTTTCTGCTTTGTTTGTTTGATTTTTTGTGGGTTTTTTGGTTGTTTTGATTTGTTGGTTTTTTTATTGTGTTTTTGTGGGTTGCTGTTTGTTTTTATTTTGCATGCATAATACATTCACAGAAGGTAATGTCTGCTCTCTAGATAACACGTCTGCTTTGAGGACAGTAACTATTAAACTATATTAATGTGACACTGAAGTTACAAAGCTTGAGTATGAGGCATACCAGATTCACAAGCAGTGTTCACCATTCTATAAATTCACTTTCATGCAAAGTTAATGAAATTACAGTCTTTCCACATAAGACCCATGGTGCCAACACAGACAACATGCAGGCCTTTCTGATGACCTTTCATGGCTGTTGAGCTGTATCTCAGGAGGAATTTCCCTACAGTTTACATATGCCTGTCAAAGAGTCATGGTCTAACAGCCCCAGAAATCCAGAGATCAATCTCTGAGATTGTGCTAAAACTCCATAGTGACTTAACCCTGAACTTTGGCACAAGTCTGCCCTTTGCTGCTCTTTTCTTTCCTTCTCACCCCCCCTCCCCCCGCCAGAGCACATGCATCAAATTACCAAGCAATGCAAGATTTCATTAGTTTCATTCAGTTCTGTGGCTTAGAAAATTTTATGTGTGTTTGTGAACTGGGACAACCAAATTTTAACACATTCTGCAGCCTCCATCTATATGAAAGCATAATTGCTCCGTTCGTTCTCATGGAAGTAAGAGTGCAAGTAGTATAAGCACTTGGAAAATTAAATTTATCTACACTTATGTCACTACAGGGTACATGAGTATCTAAAGTTTTAGTTTGAAAGCATACAGTCTTTGAACACGTTTCACCATCATCACTGATGGGCATGACTGGAACTAGTGTGCTCCCATATGAAGTGTATAAATCCATTTGAGACTGAAAAAAAACAGGTCCTGTTTATCAAAAGAGAGTCTTCTACGTTGAGTACACGGTTTGCCCTCACACTAAGAGGAGGAGGAAGCAACCAGTTGTTGTGTTAATTATGTTCTGGAATTTAGAAGGTAACTGTAGCAAATAGAATGGATTTTATTGTAGTCGAAAGACTTGATGAGATTCATCTCTCAGCTACAGCCCTGTGTTTAAAGTCTGAAAATGGAGACTGAGGACAGAGATGGGAGAGTTCAGTGTCAGATGCAATTATTTTGGGGTTATCATGGAGTAGCAGAACTCAGAACCTTATCCAATTGAGCATTGTTGTGAAGCAAGTTCAGAAAAAAAGAACAGAAGGGGACAATTCAATATTATACTATATTCACAGTAAAACAGGTTGCCTCTTGTAAGACAAAGATTAATGTCTTATCAAATTAATTATTTTTTTCTTAAGAAAAATGTTTTCTTACAAAAAGTAGCACTTTTTCTTAACAAAAAAAAAGTAGTATATTTGACTAAAAATATATCTTTTTAATCTCTGCCAATTTTCACTGAGAGGGTTGCTTAGAAATCTCAGTTGCACAGTACAACTAAAAGCTCAAGCACCTGAAGAAACCACACAGTTGGAACACACTAACAACAAAAACACACTTTTTTATTGGGTTTGACTTACCTTAAGTTTTAAATCAAACTAAAGCAATCACAATTTTAAAGTCTGATCGTCTGAGAAATAAGGATATTAAATATGATTAAATGTGATTGCATTTGAGTGTAAGGACTGTTCTTCCATTACTGCTTTGATTAAAAAAAGCAATCTGAGCTGTGAGGTAGAAAAGTTAAATGCAGCAGGAAAAAAAGAGCTTGAAGTTTCCTTTTTTTAATATATATTATTTCTTGTATGAGAAAATAGCATTATTTTAGGTATGTGCTTTTGCAAACCTGAAAGCACATTGGCAAAGTTTCTGTAACTTAATATTCCTTCATGCTTTTTAATTATAGGAAATATGAAGATTTTTTTTTTTAAAAAAAAAAAAAAAGGAAGAATAAAAAGTTGTCCTTATGGGATGTCTGGGAACCAGAATAGGAGATGATACATTTTCAAGTGAAAAGTGGACTGGAAACCTTAGTTCTTAAGCTGAAATTTAATTGGTGCAATATTGGAGTATAAAGAGTAATAAAGTTTTTGTCCTCAGGTTATGAGAAGAAAATTACCCATAACAATTTTCTGGATTACAATATCTGACCTGCTTCACAAGTCTATCTTTTTCTGGTATTATCATCTTTACTACTCTGATCATTTTCTGTGTTTCGCATCTTCACCTCCAAGAATTTTGATTGGTGCTGAGAACCCCAGTGAACTTTTCAGATGTGAGGTGGAGATCAGCCACAGATAAAATACTGCAGAGCCTTTGGAACTGTTTTCAGAAAGACAAACTGTGTCACTCCTTAAAGATGAGATAAATGGCAAAACCAGCACAGATCACTCACTCTCACCTCCTAATTGAAAAGTTGGCTGCTGATCAAGAGTTGGCAGTGACCAGCTCAAGCCATCAGGATGCCAATATACGCTTTGACCTTATTTCTCCACCTCAGCAAAGATCAATCACAAATTAATGTTATATTAGTGAAAGCAAGGTCTTTTACTGAAGAGGGAAATCTATAAAAATAGCATCCACCAAAATGGTGAAAAACAAGCTAGAGAGAAAACCAGCCTAGACTGGCAGGGAAAAGATATGCTTGGTCCATTACAAGTAAGATAATCTGAAATCTTAATCATGTCTAAAACACAATAACAGAAATTGTAGCCAAAACATGGTAACTGGTCTATGAAAAATTCATTTTGTTTTCACTTTTTTTTTTTATCTGCAGCAGAAGTTGCAATCAGTTTTCTGTTTAAAATATCTATTCTATTGTAGTTAATCATTATCTGCAGAGGAATACTGTCTATGGTTTTTGCTCCAAACCACTAAATGCAAGAAATATTTCTTAAGAGGATTCTGGTTTTAAGATAAAATGGCACATTAGGATGACTCCAAAGTAGAGAGACTTATTTTTCAGGTTTTTTCAAGGATTGTTTATATAGTTGAAAACTTTAGGTCTAGATTTTCATGCTAAACATGTTGGGACCAGGTAAACCACTCATACAACAGATGTAGTGTCTCCAAGCTTGACAGTCATCTTTTAATTCAGAACAAAATACAGTAAATCTAAAGATAACCCCTCTCTACTCATTCACACGTGTGCATATACTTTCAGTTCCTGCCTTAAATTTAAAGGACATTAAGGGAGGGAGGACAGACAAAAAAGAAATGTGCAAAATGGTATTTTACAGTCTGGGATACTGAAGCATCACCTGACAAGCTCTGGTGATTTATGGCAAGTGCCAAAGAGGTTATTTTTTTCCCCTCCTACTATCCCTACCAGGCAAAGTGTTTTTTTCTTCAGCCATTGCCTTTGTTTCGTGGAGACTCCCACAGTCTGGGAACCACGGTGGTCAGGAAGTAGGCACACTGCCCATTTAGCTTTCTCTGCTATGGCATCAGGGGCTTCTCCAGGGCCCTCAGAAGTACCACCAGAGCTCACGAGTAACAGGATCAAGACACAGAAAGAAGTGGATGAAGAAATACCTGCTGAGCTCAACAGTGCTGAAGAGCAGCAAAGACGATCTGTGGCAAAACTAAAAATAGTTGCTGAGTTTTCTATTTCTAGTCTAGGATCCTATTAAAAATCCACACTTTCCATTGCAGCACTGAGAATACTGATGCATGGTGACACCTCTAGACATTCAGCTAAAATTCCTTAGGATCAGGTAGAGTTTTGGAGGTAGAAGTAGTTTACATAGTTTTCATTCTTAGACTTAAGACTCAACCTTTACAAAATGAAGAAAAGAAATCCAGCTAACCACTCCCCTCCAAAAAAAAACAAACCAACAGAATACAACAAAAAAACCCAATACCACAAAACAAGCAAGCAAACAACAACAAACTACAGACACAAAAAAAAAAATACAACAACAAAAGCCCCCAAAACATAACAACAAGGCACTCCAGGACACTGAAACAGATGGAGTATGCCAGCATTTGCTTCAGCAGGAAAAAAAAGAGTTTATAATGGAGGCGCGGAAACAAGTTTAATTATAGAAGCATGAATGGCATCCCTATAATAAAAGAAACTAAAAAGTCAAATGAAATGTCCTTGACCTTTATTAAAGAGCTGTGTGCATTTGTTCTCTGATACAATGCTACAGAAGCTTACCTCCCTGATACTGGTTCCTCTTACACTTTCCTGGGTTTTTAAAAAAAAAAAAGCAAACTAAGAGGCATGATGCTTTTATAAAACTAAAAAACATTTACTTTTTATTTAAGTCTTTGCGTGCCAGGACAGCATAACAAAATAAACTGTCTTGTTTTCATCAATGTCTATCAATATGTTAAGGGTGAGTGTAGGGAGGATGGAGCCAGACTCTGCTCAGTGTCATCCAGTGACAGGACAAGAGGCAATGGGAGTCAGTTGGAGCACAAGAGGTTTAGGGTCAACACAAGGAAAAACTTTTTCCCAGTGAGGGTGACAGAGCCTCAAGAGGGTGACCCTCAGAGGGTGACAATTTTTTTTCAAGTGAAGAATTTCAGAAATATCTGTTCCAAACGCCATGCCAAACTTTAAAGCATCACCTTCATCAAGAAGCACGTCACTGAACATTCATTTGTGTAGTAACTGGAAAGTGATGTTTAGAATCAGAGCTCCTTTGCTTCTTTGGTTCTCAAGAGCACAAAGTCCTACCTTCTGATGCTCACAGCCTAAACAATTGCTGGCTTGTACAAAAACAAGGCAGGTATTTGGGGACCCAAAATGAGAATTATGACTTGGCTAGTGGCAAACTGAATGACCAGTTGCCCAAGAGAAGCCCAAGTGCCACCGGTGGGAGTTTCCAGAACAGCCCTGGCTCCAGGCAATGGCAGCAAACCTATGCCAATAACTTTTCTGAGGGGACAGATGTGGTTCCCAAGCTCATTTCTGGCAACATTCTGCCTCAAGCTTCATGCCCTTTTGTTCACCTTGAAGATCCCTCCCATGGGCCAAAAATAATATGACCCTTAACAGAACTATTTCTTCCTGATTAAGGCTACTACACAAATGGACCAAAGCCAGAAAGTTTAAAATTAATCTGACACTTTGTCCTTTAATTTTAACTGTCAAGGAGAAGAAGGGGGGAGAAAAAAAAAAAAAAAAAAGAGAGAAAATCATCTTCACAGAACAAGTTCTCCATCCTTAAGTTTTAATGAAGTTTTGGTGTCCTGCTTTTTATGGTTTATGTCTCAAGCCTATCATTATGCAGTGAGTTGAAATTTATATAATTTTTTCATTTTTTTACATTTAAATTTCTTTGCTTTCTAAAGTGTAAAGAAGAGAGGAAGAAGTCTTTAATAGAAAGTTCTCCAATGCATATTAATTATCTAAGAGACCAGAATGACTGCTTTGGTTAAATGTACATTTAAAAAAGATCTAGAAATAGGTATTGTTTACTAATAGGCTAGAACTGCTCTAAAGGTAGTAATTTCTGTCTGAGGAGGTAAATAAATGTTTACAACTTTTAATTGTCATGTTGCTCTAGAGATAGGGCAGAACAACTCCCCTGACAGTCCATAGTGCATAGTCCTGCTTTCCCTCTTCAGAGAATTCACCGACATCAGGAATCCACCACTTCAGACAAAATTTAGACATATCAAAAGTCACTAAAAATGTCAAAGGCAATCTCTAATTTTCAAAGATTTTGAGGAAAAGCTTTTCTCAACTGTCAGAACAGATCTGTACTTTTTGGTTTGTGACTTTGACTCAGCACTCCAACTCCTATTGGTTTCAGTACCTAGATCACCTTGTGGTTTATAATCACATGCTTTATGTTCCCCAGGTTCTGCTCTGAGTAGGAACTGACTCACCTGGGGGGTTGGACTAAACAATATTAGTATGCATAAAATTGATATATATTGTTTACATATTTAGATTAGCTATATTGTTAGATTAGACATCACAGTGTGATGACTTGAGCCAGATTCATTACAAACTTTCTATTATTATGAGGAATATTCTTCCTGAATCCAGTTTTGAAATTATAGTCAAAAAGGTTTTTAGGCAGACAGAAATAACTTTATTTAATCTCTTCATTCATTTCTGAACTACAATCTTTAATTTTTCAATTTTGTGTACCATTACATATTTCCAGTGCTTTTTATTTGGAATTTATTACTATTTTTTGTGTGAGACAAATCCAGCCATGACCAACAATAGTTTGAGATGAGGAGAATCGACCAGTAGAACATATAAAAATTGCTTCCTAGTCCTTCAACATCATCTTCAGTGCAATAAACTATCAAAATATTTGGTTTGCCTTAATGCAAACTACTAGTGTGTGGAAGGTTATATAGAACTGTCCACAGTTCCACACAATGCAAACTGATATTTTAAACCAGCACTGGGAAGCAGAAAAGATACCATTATGTCTATGTGCAAGGGGCAGATTTAAGGTTGTTCAACAGGCCTGAGGAACAATTTGGTTTTTATTTCATTTTTTTTATTCTCAGGTGTTAAGAAGTTTTCAACTAGAAAAAAACCAGTGGGATGTTACTGCTTATCAGCACCTCACCAGAAATTTTGAGGGTTGGCAAGAAGCACATAGGTAACAAAATGCAGCCAGTATGTTAGATTCAGCTGAGTGATATTTTTTTTCTGTAAATCCTACATCACACCAATCAGTCTTTACCTGATCATTTTTTCTTACTTGCTTTGCAAAGACTAAAAAAAGGACTCGGCACAGTTAGCCACCTTCCCTAGCCACTTTGTGGAGTCAGAAAATCATTAATTTCACATCCAAGTTAGCCTACCCTCTCCCCATTCCTCAGCACACGCACACAGGCTCGGAGCTCGTCTCTCCTTGAATGCACATTTTACAAGCTTAGCAAAAAGCCCTAAAGAAACTATACAAAACCACACGTCCAAAAGAATGCCATTTCTAAAGGGTCATCATTCAGTCAACTGAAAACTGGCTTTTTCACCTGCAGAAGTGCACTTTTTTTCCAGTTCCAGTTGTTTCTGCAGTCTCTGAGCCAGCTTTCTACTACTGTCTGCTTTTCTTACAAGGCTATTCATAATTACAGTAGTCACAAGGATAGTCTTTGAATAAACAGAAAGCTATTTCTCTCCCCAGTTCCATCAGAAAAGCTTAAATTCCACCTCTACTCTTCCCCACTCCTCCTCCACCTACCCCAATTTTCTTTTAAACCATCTCACTATAGGAAACATTTGGCCCAAGAGGTGCCATTCTCAGAGCCTTGTGTGACTGAAAAGGAACAGGGACTAAGCACAGAACAACACTGGTATTTTGTCAGCTGTGACTTGACCTGACAGGTTTATATTTTCATGTGGATTTCCACCCACCAGTCAGATTGTTATGCCTCACAAATCCAATATTCACAGCACTCCAGTATCAGCCAGTAAACTGGGATGAAAAATACTAGTGACAGGGTTTGCCTAAGGTACCCAAAAGAAGAACCAAAGTGTTTGGCATTGGAAAAGGACCCAGGCATCCTCTCCACACCAGCAAACTACTCTCCCAGCCTTAAACACCCAGAAGTATCTGAGGCTAAAAAGCACATTTAATACTGCCAGGGTTAAGAAATCCGGAAGCCACAGGTATGGGTTGTTATCCAGGCTTCTGTGGTTAGCAGGCTATTACAACTCTGCAACAGCTTCAGATTGCCAGAACTGAGCACACTTGGGTTCTCCACTTCCTTGAAGATTCCAGCTTCAGTCTCTCAAGAGTGAGGTATAAAGAGATTACCAGCAGCATCTCCTCATAACTTCTCCTGTCCAACCTTGTAAATCTGAGGCCGCCCTTGGTTAAAAAGCACTGGTGTTAAATACTAACACTGCTCCTCTCCTTGTGCCTCTCCCACTCCTCGCTTTTCTTTGCAGATTTCAAGGTGATGACAAAAGAGAGAACAGTCTTAGCATTTGTTAATACCCACTTGACCCACAAAAGAAATTCAGTAGCATTCGCAGCTTCTAATTTAAAAACCATTAGACCGTTCCGCTTGGCGGACCAGATCTAAATATTCTTAAAGGGGTGGTTTAATTTAATCATTACCTTAACAAGCCCCCTTTTAAAATGATGATCCGCCAAATTCAGGGGATTTGTTTTGGAATCTGATCCAATAACTGGCTTTGTACAAAGAGAAGCATAGCCGCATCTGATTTGGTTCAGAACGGGGTGATAATCATGAAAATTACTTTGCATATTTAATCACTGTGAAAACATGAGTACAAACTACTTTCTAGAGATTACCTTAAAAAAAAAAAAAAGCTTCAGGCTTTGCAGCAAGCATGCCAAGTACTTTGATTTACAGAGAATTATTTGGATTTTATAGAAAGCTCAGTGTTTCAAAGACTTCGAGCTACTCAGCCACTGGCAAAGAAAAAAAAATATATAGCGAGCCCAAAAAGTTTCGTATTGGAAACAAAATTGTGTTGTGATCGGTTGTGTTTGGGTTTTAAATCTATTTCACTTAACCTAGATTTGAAGCAAATACCTTACCCAAAAATCTCTCTAATCCTGTCAAGAGAGCAGAGACACGTTCTCACCAGGTTGGACCCAGCACATTGCCAAACTGCCTGAAGTGGGTCAGAAGTTGACAAGTCAGGGCTGTGATGAGGACTTGCACAAAATCTGAAATAGGATTTTGCCTCAGGACTGCTCTCTGGCACCACTACGTAGGTCTTACTGTTAAAAAAATATATATATAAATAAAAAAGACCAACAAACGAGGCACACAAGTGTCATCTTGTAGCTTCAAATTTTCATGTAGATACATAGCTGAGCTATATACACAACATTTGAGACAAATGGCTACAGGTATTAGTTTTTCTCACCTAGATCAGATAGATAAATAAAAGTACACTGACCAGTAGTTGTCAAGGGGTACAAAAGAGACTCGTACAGAGATACACAAAAATTTCCCCAAGCTGAAGCAACCACATGAGCATTCCATGGCATGCAAAACTAAATTTGCTGCTGAGATAAACAGGCACAGCTCCATTAAATCTATCCAAGTTTCCTCTGCTTAACACTTGAGGTGAATTAGACCCTGCCTTTACAGCCCATTGCTTTTAAATCCTTGCACTTGTGATCCATCCATGGTTGTGGCATCTGAGAGCTACAGTGTTGTCAGAATATCTGATGGTCCCAGGCATCTTAGATTATGAAGCACACTGAAATCCCTGTAGGAAACATCTCAGAGGTGTTTACCTAGCTGCAGCCTGTACAAAACTCATGAAAGAGTGCCTAAAGTTTATTGTAGAAACTAGTGTGATAGGTGGATGTATATGCACCTATGGAGTACAGACATAATCATACAGAGTGCTCTGCTATGGACGTGTATTTTTATATATATTACACATGCAAAAAATATATACACACACCTTTTGCATGCTTTTCATGCAGAAATCATATTCCTCAAAGCATTGTATGTTCCACAGCTTCAGCAGACTAGAGGTTAATGAACAGGCTTTTTCTCACATATGCACAGAACAGATAATTTTCTTTACTGTTCACGATAAGTTGAAGGAGCATTTGAGTGACAGACCAATTTGTCAATCAACTACAAAGTGTTGAGGAAGCTTCCTCTGCATAATTTTACACAGAGAGATCAAATGTGACCTCTGATTGTACAGTGGGTATGGACAGTCAAGGTTATGAAGTCCAGAGAGTCATGCAAATCAGTTACCTTTTCCCAGTGCCTAGTCTTTCTAGGGTTATCTGTGCACTAAAATAATCACAGGGGTTTAAAACAAAGATGAAATATCTTTTATTATTTTTAAGAGTGGGCATATGTGTGTGTGTGTGTGTGTGTGTGTGGAGAGGGTGTATGTATAAATTTGTTGTAGAGCTTGAATGCCTGTGTTTTTATTTTATAGCCTGAATTATGTTTTAAGGTCTCAACACAGAGCCCCTGGTTCTGACATCTCATGCAGTTTTTCTTGAAAGCTATGTTTTAATAGCAGCTCCGTTCATTTAATGTTAGCCACTTCAGATGATTTCTTTGCTAAAACCTGAATTATGAAAATCGCTTGTCAATTACCCTGGGTAGCTGTGTAAAAGAATTATTGCACATTCACAGTGAAAAGAAAACTTTATTTTCACCACTTTCCAGTAAAAGCTAATTCAGAATAACTCCATTTAACAGTTATTTTATGCTGAAATACTGAATACCTCAGGGAGTCTTTTAGGGATTTTAAAGTCTCTTTATTTATAAATGATTCATGCTGCATTTTCAGAAAAACCTACAATTAGTGTGGGAAGCACAGAGACTCCTTTGGGAAAGGTAAAAAAAAAAAAAAAAAGGCAACAAAATATACATGCATTATATACAGCTTTTTTATCTATTGTTGTTTTGCAGTGGACTGTAAAAAGAAAAGAACTGGAAACAAAATGGCTAGGAGATATTTTATCTAACCTTTTAAATATATGCCTCAGTTGACAGTATTTTGTGAAGTAGTTACCCTTATGATTTGTACAGCCCACAAAATTCTTTTAATGCAGGTTTCATTTTGGTTTGCACTTGCCAACCCCGAGTTGTAAATGAGCAAGCTAGCTCAGAGGAGCAGCTTTCTGTGGTAACACAGAAGGAGGAATCTCTCCTTCCAGCAGCCCCTGGTGAGAGTGATGGTCACTGATGTTTCCACAGTGCTTGCTGCCTGGAGTGGTGCTTTAACTGAAAGGTGTTTGGAGTGTTCACAGTGGCAGGCATCAAAGATTACACCACCCCATTCAGCTTGACAGTGAATCTCCTCACTCATACCTACAGGTATAGATTGTACTTGATGCCAGCACTGCAGGAGTTTATGCCTCCCCAGTCCTATCACATGGGTGAGCAGGACAGAGCAGGATTAGGAAATAATTGGCTGGAGACCTCCACCACATCCCAGCACCCCAAGACTACTCCAGCTTCACCCTTGCAGCCTCCCTGTTTTACCCCAGTTCAGCCCTGTTCTGGCTGATGGTGTTAGGTTAGAAAGTCACAAGATGCCATCCTGTTAACGGTCGTGCTCTTGAGTGTCAAGGGCTGGAAGGGACCTCAAAAAATCATCTAGTCCAACCCCTCTGCCAGAGCAGCATCACCTAGACCAGATCATCCAGGAACAGATCCAGGTGGGTTTTGAACATCTCCAGAGATGTTCAAAAATCCCCCTGGGCAGCCTGTTCCAGTGAAAAAATTCAATACAGCCCAGAAAGGCATCGGCCCTCTTGGGTGACCAACAATTCCTGATTTAAACTTGTTTTCAGATACAATTCTTAGATCTGAGTTCATCCTGAGACACCCGTTTCCATGCACTGTGTGCTGGTATCTAAGAATTAATCTGCTTTTTGCAGATATCCCAACCTGCTAATTGATAACATGAGTTCACAATGGGAGTTCTCTAGCTGAAATCACCACTAGAAATAGATAAGAAACCAATATATATTTTAATTTTCTAAACTTTCTTTTTTTTAATATATAATGTGGTTCTGCTGTGTCATATACTATCTGTCATGGACTGTGACATAATGAAACCTGACATGAGGGAACCATTAGGATGACCCAACGTGGCATAACAAACTGCAAAATGATTCATTCTGACTAAGCATATCATAATTTTCTTAATTTTCTTATTTTTCTTAGTCAGATACACTACCTTTCTGTTAACTGGTTAGTTCTATGCAGGGATCAGGTACAGGACTGAAGGAAACAGAGCTGTCCATGCTGTATCAGTAGCAGCACAACATACAGATAAGCAGGAACATAAATGTCATGTTGTAGAGATGCTAAACCTGTTTCAAAACCAAGGCCCTAGTTCTGCTGTGGGAACTACACAGGCATGCTCTGCAGAACAGACAACATGATGCTAAAAGGTTTTCAACATAATCAGAGCCTAAAAGGTGCTTGAATTTTTTCCGTGTACATATCTTTGATAGCAGCTGGAACTGTGCAGCAACTGCCTCCTGGAAAAAAAGGCTCTGAAGGAAGAATATTAGGAAAAGAGAGGATGAAGTGCAGAAAGTGAAGGCTGTAAATCTTTGTAAGCTTGTAATGGTCTAACATACTAAAGTGCTCATTATCAATATAATGCATTGGCTCTGTACTGTCAGTTATGCTGTGTAACAGAACACATCATAAGCATTCTCCAATTAATTGTAAAAGCTGGCATTATGTCTACCTTCCACACTCCATCATGACTAACAGGTGACAGACTGTACAGACATCTCTTAGTCTTTCATTAATACTCTGGCACAGTAGCAAGGGTTAAGGACAGAGTGTCAGGTTTAACTTCCCCTCATTACCATTCAGAAAACTATCATTTAATATTAAGGTAATTGTAACACAAGGATATGAGTCATGCCCTTGTGTTACAATTACCTTTAATATTAAATAATAGTTTTTGTAATGGTAATTTCCTTTGGGGATGTTTCATTCTATATTAGGTAGTTCTGACTGATGTCTGTCTTTGCAGATATCTCTATCAGCCACTAAGAGCTCTTCTATGACTACAAGTCCATAATGCACAGGAATTCCAGACCATTAATGTTCTTCCACTGAAGTCATTGCCCTTTCTGCCAGATGTTTCTCATCTATTAACAGTTTTGACTATTTGAGTGCTGTCATAACCATCATTTCCCTTTGGAGATTGACACAGAATTGCACACCTCTTGCTCTCTGTGCTAGAACTTCATCCACATCCCTAGGTGCCTAGTTATGCTACAACATTGTGTGTGTGTATGTGCACATATATATATATATATGCTGGGCAGTGTGGAGGAGGTATAGGGTTTAACTTCTTGTTACCATGATGTTTTAGTATCTCCTTTCAGAAAGGCAACAGTGGACAGATAAGTTCTCTGTCCTTGTTAATCATTGCGTCAGATTGATCTTTTGAGACACTTTCTACTGTTCAGATCCATGGAG
>JANHGL010002426.1:15890-37253 GCA_024611195.1 Ceyx melanurus | reverse complement strand
TTAATTCTCTGATTTTTTTAATTCATTCGTTTGTTCATTCGTTTGTTCGTTTGTTTCGTTTGTTTACTCCTTAATTCCTTCCATTTCAAAAAAAAAAGTATCAATGCTGCTAGTTCTTTATCTCTGTTACACGGGGCTTTCGATCAAAATGCTTCCATGCTGAGGTGAAAAAACATGGCTAAGGTGTCCCACAGGCACAAATAAATAATTAATCCCTCCAAATTTACAACTCTTCTACCTTTTTTTAACCCCAAACTTTGTTTCACTAACGTACCACATATTTATACCTCTAAACCACAGGTTATCTTGCAAGAAAACTGATGCAGAAGTGTGTGGCTGTAGCAAGGGGAAGTTTACCACTCATCTACACCTCTCTTACTTAGGACCCATCCTTAGGAACCTCCAAGTACAGGTTAGTGGAGGTTATGTGGGAATTTATTTTCAAGCCTCAGGATATTTAAGAGGATGTGAGTTATCTTGGATACGTGTTTCATGTGTAGAAAATATGGTATCCATTTTTTTCTGGCGCTCTGTGAATTAATTTCTCTTGAATTTAAAAAGCTTGTGGTCAGGCTCTTCACCTTGACTGCAGCAGGATCTCAAACAGAAGCTCAACTTCCAGCATAAGATCAATGAAATTTAAGTACTTTAAGTGTTTGTCTTACCTGTGAACAAAGGGGTTTCAACAATGCCCTTAACAGAGGTGTTACAAATGTTCACTCTCTCTAGCAATACAACAGTTTTTTCCAATTCTAAATGCTGGGTTCCAATATAAATACTTTGGAAAAGGAATCCTTGGTTTCAGTCACCTCTGTCCACAGTGTTTTTTAATACTTGCCTTTAAATAGAAGAATTCTGGATATTATAAGTTTTATCTGATTATTAAAATTTTGGTAACCTGTGTTACCTTGATAGGTTTAATTTATCCAATATAACTCGGAGTATTTAATAAATAGGTTACTCAAAGCCCAAATGTGTCTGAACTTTTCTCTGGAGTATGATTTTATTTTACTTAATGCCAAAGTTCAATCAACGTGGTACTCCAATCCAGGGTTTTTTCTGAGCAGTTAATGCCAGTCATGCTGAACTGTTGCTATACTGCAACTTGGACAGACATTGAGTAGAATTAGTTAAATTACTTTCACTTGTGAATTAAGTATCTTCCTTCTTCATTAACTTTAGTGTAAAAAAAATAAAGTGAGAGTCTAGGGAAAAAAAATACAGTTATTTCTTTAGTTGTTAAGACTTGAAAATAGAGACATTCTGCATATAATACACCCTCTCCTCTAAAAGCAGGGAGTGTGGGGGGTGTTTTCTGCATAAATTCTTTCTGTTAATCAATAGTCCATCCTCTCCACAACCCAATTCCATAAGGAGAAGAGTCAAAACTTGATAATTAAAAAGAAAACGGGGGGGAAATTTGAGGAAAAGCCTTCCAGAAAAAAACATTACAAGGCATGAAGTCTGTTTTCACCAGCATGAGCATAACCTCAAACTGATGGCCAGTTTCAGAGTCACAATGGTAACTGAAATCATTTAACCACCATTGTTTGAAAGAAGGTTTCTGCAACAAAGACTTGGTGAATTGGGGCACAATTTACACACAATGATGACACAAAAGAATCATTTTTGCACAGGTAAATGAAGCAGCTCAGCTATTAAATATCAACACACTAAGGATCTGCATCTATCTGAGAACACAGAGTATAAATTAGTACCTCTGCTTGACTCATAAACAGCCTTATGCATTATTTCCCTCTTCTGCCACTAGGGATAACCTAGGAAACACAAAACAACTTCAAACAACTGCCACAACTGCAAACAAAGGCCATGGTTTTGTACCTCTGCTACTCATTGAAATACTAGACAACACTTGATGAGATATGGCATCATGACAAAAAAAAAAAAACAGAGAAAAATGAAATAGCCCCACACCTTTTAGTGATCTGAAGTATGATTTGAGGAATCTGGAAATTTCAAGCTCTAAATTGATATTCTTCATTTTCAGATCAACTCTCTGAAAAGGCTAGGTCATGCAAGACACAGAAAGGCAGCATTCAAAAGACCAGAGCAATTTTATGTCACTGAGCACTGCTCTGAAGGACCTCCAGCCTCTTTATGATATTTTCTGCTCTGCAGAAGCCTGGATCAGAGTGAAAATCCACAACTTGTAAAAGAAAATTTTAACCTCCATCACTCCTTAAGATCCCAATTGATGTACCCAGTCTCAAAATCTATTTTTTTTTTTTTTGCTTTCATGAAGGACCAAGTGTAAATGCAACTGGGACTGGAGTACATATTGATGTGTGCATGGAAGAGCAGAGATTGTTCTGCTTTAACTACAGCCCATCTCTCTCTCTCTGCCTCTCAGGTTTTTACTGCTGCTATTCCACACATTAAGAATTACAATAGAAATACAAAACATTGCCCATGAGCAGGGCTACTTAACCCCCATAAAAACAATATTCTGTACACTGCACATTCTGCATAATAGATGTATGTTATGAATATAAATAAAACACACCATTTCCAATTAATGGGATTTAGGGTTAGGGATTTTTAACTTAATTCGCATGGTTTCCTTTCGAAACTTCTGCATATATTTTCTAATTTTGAGGGGGGTTATAAATCCTGTTTTCATGTTTTGCTGTTTATGCAAATTTCCAAATATAAAGGCATATGGTGGCAAAGTGGCACTAACTATCTGCATTTCAGCTTGCATTCCTCTGCTATTACAGGAAAAGAAGGCCTGATGGAAAAGGAGGAGAAAAAAAAGGGAAAAAAAAGCAGTGTACAGACACTGCATTAGCATAGAATTGGTTCAGAATAGTTAGCTTTATTCTTGAACTCTGATTCACTAATAGCTCTGCTGGCTCCTGCAGGGCAACTGTGGATGCTCCTTCATATCATAAGGTAGAGTGGGTCCTCAAGTTTTTAATTATAGTTTTAAACTAGCAGGGAAAAGGAGAAAAATAAAGAACTTTTTTTGAGTCAGAGGTTCCCCATCATCCTGGCAACCTCACAGTGTGGATTTCATGTATCCAGTTTGCATTTTGCCTGATAACGTAGAAGGCACATCATGCTATTCTAAAACAGCAGGATTATTTTCTCCATTCTAATTGATGAACAGCTGTGCTGTAATAGACTACAAAGCACAGCATCACTGATGTCTCCTCAGGCCACCCTAGGAACTGAACACTCCACATGGAACCAGAAAAGAATGAAAGATAAAAAAAAAAAAAAAAAAAAAAAAAAAAAAGGAAAAAGCAAAGAGAAGCAAAAAAAAACAAAAAAGAAAAGAGTGAGAAACACCAAACATTTCAGAAATCTTCCTCTGGATTGCTATTATTATTTGGCATTCCATTCAGCAATAATTGACTCCAATTTTCCCCACAGTAGCTCTGGTGTCTGACATGACCCTAAACCAGCCATACTTTAAAAGCTACATATAAGCATTTGGAAGTGCTGGAGTTCATAATTGTTTGTCATTGCACATCAGTGTTCACAATATTCAAATTAATTCTGGGATCATGTGTTCCTCAGAACTGTTCTTTGTCCCAGGAAGCCCACATTAACCATTCATTAATGGAATTGATAAAGTAGAATGAAGGAAAATATAATCTAAGTTGTTATTATTATTATTATTATTACAAGCCTCACTATAGGATTGCAGCTCATGTCAATTTTTGCCATGCTACCACACTATGCTAAAATAAACTGATCTGAAATCTTAACTCAGGCTGGAGGCTGATTTGGATTTCCAGTCAAAGGTGAAACAAGGTGAGAGTCAGGTTCAAGCTCACTGCAAGTCCATCCTGCAGTGCCTTGTTGAAAGATTCTGATCCCAAGGTTGGAAGCCTCCAGGATACTGGAAAGCCCTGTGTTTTTTTGGGTGGGTGGTGATGTAATAAATTCAGCAATGTTCCTCAACTTTCCATTTTTTAATGCTTCTAGAAATGGCTGCTCCACTTGCCTTCAAACTGAAATATTAGAGACTCTTATATTTTTGGAGATAATTTAGAAACAAGCACAAAGAATCAGCCTAAAAACCAGATATTCTTCCTTTCCTTCAGCAGATTCAATAAGAGAAGTAAGACTCAGAATCATCTTTTAAGACCCTTTCTGCCTTTACTGTGTTTTCTGTGGGCACAAAAGTGTAAGGAATAGTTAAATGATGCTTCTTGTTGTATCAGTGAACCAGTTCCAAAAGAACGGATTCAATTCAATCAAAATTAGTGACAAGAAAGCAATCTTCCCATTCTGCTCACCAACAGAAAGGTTTTGTTCTTATTTTGTGTTATTGGAAATGATTTGCTGCATCCTTCCTATAGGTAAGCCTTATGCTTATGTGTTCTTTTGTCTAGATAAGTGTTATCCTGTAAAATGAACACAATAAGACTTCTGTTTACCTTAATGCTATTTAAAAAAAAAATAAAAAATCCTCACAGATATAAGAAATCAATAACCATCCACAACAATTTACCAAGGATTCAGTCTGGGTAGAAAAATTCAAATTGTATTGATTTTTTTACAGGGGAAAAAAAAAAAAGCCAGTTGACAATAAGATTCAACTAACAAAATGCCATGTGTACACAAGTGGAAGAGATGTAGAAAGACAGTTATTTAAAAACTGAGCTGCCAATTAAGACAAATAAGACCAGTTTGAATGCAGTATGAGGCCCTGGACAGTGGCACATCACTTAGTTTCCATGCCTCAGTTTCTCCAGTAATAATAGAGAGGTGCTAACAGTGATCTTGCAGACAGCAAAGCTGTGCAGAATTTTTAAACTGACATCCCAGAGAGGAGTTGTATTCAGAGCAGCATCCCACCACCCATAAGTTCTCATGGTCAGAAAGAATAGATAATAAATATGCTCACCAGGACAAACAGGCTGACATGCTCATTACAAGTATAATTTAAGGTGTTGATTTTAAGTCACCAAGGTCTTTAAAGACTGACTATTCAAAAAGCCACCCTTCTTCTCACTTTCCTAACTGCTAAGTTCTGCTAAAAGGCACAAGATAAACACCCCCAGACTGAAAGGTCAGTTGTCTGCCAAATGAGAATCACCACTGAAGAGATTGCTCACAGCTCCACTTCTCTGAAGGGCCCCAGGCCTCTAAGCAGCCTAAATGATGCATTAGGTTTAACGATGCATTGAGCTATAAAGGGTTGAAGATTTGGGCTTGGGTTGGGTTTTTTTTTTTTCGTTGGTTTGGGTTTTTTCTTTAATGGCAGCTTGAAAATTTGGTTCAGATTATTGACAGACATGGCCAGCTTGTTAATTGTTTGAAAATTGGTTTTAAAGTGGTTTGTTCTTGCTCACAGTATGCTTTTAAAAATATAATTATTTGATCAAAATAAATAATAAAATGTGTGTTGCATGAAAGCAGAGCAAAGAACAAGACATTGCCCATATTTTTTCAGTTTTCTCTTCAGCTTCATTTCAGTTTATTCAGAACATTTCTCCTACCAACAACATGAGGAGCTCAAAATTCTGGACACACCTTAGTGGGTCACATCTTCCCTTTTCAGCAACCACATAAAGGAGCCTTTGAACACCAGGTAGTCCATATAAAATTTTCATATTACATGATCAAATAAGCAGCCCCTGGAGCAAAGAGGTTTGTCGGAGCATGGAAATGTAGGAATTTGTTTCCTAGGTCTGGGCTCTTCATGGGAAAACTTCCTCACCAGTTATGTCAAGTGGTGGTTAGTGGGCTGGGCTGGACCTGACAGCTAGAGAAAAGAGCATGCATGTCCAGGAAGCATCAGCAAAATGACCTCAATAATCCTGTCATGTGCCAGCAGCTGTCTGTCAAAAGGCAGAAATAACAACCCAAGAAGATCTGGATGAAATATAGGAGTGGACTAATACTGACCTGCTAGCAAGACTGTTATTTAACCTGGCTGAGGGGCATCGGTGGGCTGGATAAGAATAGAAGACTGTGGTCCAGAGAAAATCTACTCAGCTTTTTTGCCTTTGGCTATTCTGTCTTCATCTGTAGAAGAAGAATTCCTGAGCCCTTGCTGGAAATTTTAAGCTTGGGAGAGATTCAGACAATATCTTCATTACAGCAGTTTGATCAGATTTGTGTACGAGGTAGCAAAAATGTTGTTGTCTTTTTTGGAGGTTTACAGCAAGGCCTTCGGGGCACTCCAACCTGCTGGCCCACAGCTAGTAAACACAGACTGTGGCATCTGCCAGGCCACACACAGATTTTGTGGTTTCACTTAATTTAATATTAAAAACTTAATTAGATATGGTTTACTCTCACGTAGAAAGAAGCTATTTTTCAGGTTCTCCAAACCTCCCACATGTCTTGGATGTATGGGGAAGGATGTCAGCATTGAAAACAAACACTTTCTTTTTTGAGAACAGAAATTTTTATGGGTTCATGCTATTGTGTTCTGTTGTGGTCAGAATGAAAGAAAAAGTTAATTTCTTTAAAATAGCCTGTAATTGCACATTTCTAGGAAAATTCTAAAGTGAAGCACATGTATTTGCTTAGAAAAGCTCTGCACACAAGAGAAAAAGAGAAAAAGAGAGATTTCTCAGAGAAGTTGACTCATGTCCTCCTAGTTATGTCCAATATTTTGACAGTGGCATAGTGATCAACCTTGCAAGAGTACTGCACTCCACTTGGTATCACTGCCTTTCTGCTGTGACCACTATGAAGTGCTTTTTTGTGAAAGGAAAAAAATGAATCTAAGTGAGAAAATTACTGGAACAAGAGAAGAGCTCTAATGGCAACCTTGGCATCCTGCAATTTCACACATTAAAATATATTTAAAGCAAAAAAAAAAATCTACTACAGCGCTTGTTGTATAAGGCTAAGCTTTCTACTCTTTAAACTATTAATAAGGGCTTCCCATTGAGAAGACAAATACATGCTTGATGCATTTTTAATCCTGTGCCAATACATTTGACTAAAGCTGTTTGCTGTTTCAATGACAGGATTTAACTTGCCCTTCTGTATTCAACATTTCTGATTATTAATGACATTTAGGAAACACAGAAGTTTTATTCTGGTCAGTGTTTTAAAAAGTAAAAAAAAAAACAGATTAGTAATTCAAGGGCCAAATCCTCATTACAGAATAAATTTAATTATTTAATAAAATAAATTCTAATCATTTAGTGGGTGCAATGGAATCACCACCATAGAAAGGAAAAATATCATCTTGTCCACTATTACAGGTACCTGATACCAACTGAAGGCAAATAATTACAGCTTTCTAAATCATAAATAAATGCTATATAGTCTGTATATATACATGAGTCCAGTAGCTTTTTCAAGAAAGTGTATTTCAAGACCCCATTTGGTCAGAAAGAATTCTTGTATTTACAGTAAAAACTACAGACATCTCATACTTCAATGAAAACATAAATGAGGTCACTGCTGAAATGTAAACTACTTATTTCTTTCTGAAGATTCCTAAAGTTTCAAGCAGTTTCTCTCCTGACTTTGTCAGGAAAATTTATGTGAAGGAAAAGAAAATGTCACTGGTACCAGCAGTGAGAAACACAATATAGGCATCACATTGAGTTAATTTTTTACTGAAAAAAAAAAAAAGGAAAAATAATTCCTCTTTCTCACGGGCTGATTATTATTTTATTTAAGTGATAATGTAAACCTAAGGTTAAAATGAAATTACATATACTGATGATCTCCTAGTGACCTCCATTGTGCTGTTCCATTACAGCATATAGTAATAATACACTAACAAAATGCACACACTTATGGTACTGTCAGGCACCAATGCAAATCAAACAGCACAGGAGGCACATTACTTTTGTTTTAAAAATTAGAGGCTCTAAGAAACACGATATGACAGCCAGAAGAAAGCAGACTTGGATTTTCTAAAGGTACCCAGGAGTGGCACTGATTTGTGTTTTCTTTGGTATCCTTTTTTAAAAGCCTTTAGCTGTGCCAATATAATACATTCAAATCCTGACCTTTCTCAACACAATGAAGATACTCTATATATCTTACCATATAACACAGGGAATCAATACTGTATTTTACTAAATGCGAGTTAATTTTACCTAGGGAAGGAAATTACTGCTCTTAATACTAGAATTCTTTTTTTTTCTCTCTCCTGCGAGTCAGTGAGTTTCAGGTTTGCCAAACCCTATCACTGTTTAAAAAAGGGTTTGAGAGATTTTAATAGCTAATAATAGGAGGAAACATAAAAGGACAAATCCAATTTAAGTGAAAGGGTTCCTGTGTAAGCATTACTTGTCAGTCTTTGGTCGTACTGTATAGGGACCAGCTACAGAGCAGTGGCAGCAAAGAAATATAAAGTCCAGATTTAATTCTGATACAGAGAAATACAATTTCAAAACCGGACGTCTTATCATAGGCATGTCCCATTGGAGAACTCATTTCCCTAGCAAAAGCCTGTCACTGCCATTATGTTGTACAAGGAACCAATTTACTACTACAGCTAAACAGGGTTACTGGTGCTGTTGGAACTTAAGCATTTGAAGTTATCGCTAGAAAAAAAAAATAGCATTTCAAATGTCAGTGAAATGGGAAGGTATAATTGAAAAGTATCAATCAGAGAAGCAAGAGGGTTTAGAAGGCTAAGTCTGCAGTTTTAGTACCTCCTTCCCCCCCCACCTTTTTTCTTTTTTTAAACCTTTTCTCTGTTTCCTTTTCCCTTTCACGTTCAACTTCAGATGCAGTTCTGCAAAATAAAAGATTTGGGCTTGATACTCATCCTGTGTCAGATAAGAAATAATTTTTTATGGTTTTATTCTACAGTCTAGTGACCACCGTTTCACTACAGAAAATTCTCATCTCATCCCCCACCCAAAGCTGACAATCTGGAAGATATCTAAATGAAGTAAACAAAGCTGATTGGGATTTTTGTTGGGTTTGTGGGGTGTTGTTTTTTTCCCCCCTCCTAAAAATGGTCCCATTAACCCATTCACATTATTTAATGGAAGCTTTTCCCTCAGTCCAGAGTGATCCTACAGATAACTAGAAAACAAATCTTTGAATTTTCAGGGCTTGCAAAGTGTAAAGAAATGGCCTATAAAGTAAATAGAATTAATTTTGTTTCAGAACATCCTGTTTATTGTTTTTACCACACAAAACAGGAGTGAACTTTCTCAAACTACCTGGTGATTACTGTCTCCATTTTGTTCTATTTTATCCTGAATCCATGTGTGGCAATATCTTGAGCGTGTTTAGCTAATCTCAGAATCATAAGGTTGGATTTTCACAATCTCCATCTCATAAGCTTTCTTTCATTATTGCTTTCCTTTGCTGGGCATAGCAGATCTAGGGGTCTTGAAAAACCAGCATTCAGTCAAAAAGTAATTAATGAGACAGAGCTGGTGTATAGTCATGCTAAAACTTGCACATTTTACCCCTTAAATAGGTTGTCAAATTGCATGCAGTCATTTATTTTAGCCCAACATCACTGCCCAGGTCCCAGGTTATTCATAGATTCATAGATATTATAGAAGAATAGAATATAGAATTATTTCATATAATATTATAATATATATTTCATATATCTATAAATTCATAGATTCATAGATAATATAGAATTATTGGTTGCTCTGAAATAGCAGCTTGTCTGCTGGTATTGATACACAGTGCAAACTTACCCGCTGCTAAATACAACTCTGTGAAAGCAAAACTACACCAGAAATTCCTGTTCAGAGCAATGGCCCTTCACATATTGAACAAGCTGATCCTGGCTGCTCCTCCCTACAGATGCAGACTCGTATTTATTTACATCCTGCACCCCCAGTGTGGCACACAAGATTTATCAGTGACCTTGACCATACACAGGAACAAGTACAAGCAAAAGCCTTTCTGCACACTGATCCTCAGTAGTGACTCTAAACATCAATTATTATCACTGCTAGAAGCAGAAGTTGCCTGTGAAAGTAAGTCATTAACTTCAGAAAGTGCAGTTAGAAGAGACTTAGCTGAGAAGTGAAATTACTGAAGAGAATTAGTTCTGTTCTAACTGCAGCCAGGACAACTGTGGGCTTATCTATTTGCAGGAAAAGAAACTTCAGCCCCTGTTGCACAGCAGGGAGAGGAGATCTGAAAAGTCAGGCTGGAGAGTTGTGGTGATGAAGAACAGAGCCCATAGAGATGTCATCTCCTCTTTCCACATAATTATTATGTGAAGGAAAAACATATACTCTGCATTTCTAATGAACTTAGCTTTTTTTTAGTTAAAACAACCACAAACAAACAAGCAAAAACCAAACAAACCAACCAACCACACAAACACACACACACACAAACCCAAAACCACACCACCACACCAAATCAACCACAGAAGTATGTAAAGTTTGGGAAGTTTCAGATAATTCATAGTCAGAAATGGACCCAGTTGATAGAATCAGAATTTTTCCTGCTAGGGGTGTTTAGGATCTGGTTGGCAAGAAGCTGAGAGTTTGAGCTGGGGCCAGAAGAAAGGAATTCTGAAGCTAAAGTTGCATGGCTTCTTCAGAGTTGATTTAAACTTCTCCCATTTCAGAAGTAATTTTACCTCACATGGAAGACTTTATCCGCATTAGAGTGCAGATATATTCCTCCTCCACCACCTTTTTGATGAATTTCAAATTCAAATAACGGCTAACAGCCTGCAATTGTTCTTTATATTAATAGAAATACATGGTCTCTTTTGAAGTTCAGGTAGTAATTCAGTTCTTCAAATTCTTCTGCTGTGTATAAATGATTTGAGCAGGGATGTCATAGATTTTGATGCACCATTACAATCCTTGTTCAGCTACATTGTCTTACTCAACTGGAAGCAACTTTCTTATGCTTTGGAATCAAGTTTGTGCTAACTTGAACCCCTGAGTTGTTAATTTCATTTATTTTGGACTGCAGGTTCAAGATACTAATTATATCTTATGTCCATCTCAGGAAATTAGTGCAAATGATTATGGAAAAATAGCTTTTCACTTAAAACCTAATTTATTTTGTTCTAGAATGTATTGAGGCTTTAAAGATAACCCCTAGTGCTTCAACACTCTGAATTTCAGTTCAGTGAAACAGTAACAAAAAAAACCCGTAATGGGGAAATTTTAGCAAGAAAAAAAGAGGCAACAGAATTCCAAACATCATTTCAACTAATCAAAAAATATTAGCTAGAGGGAAAGTACTTTTGCAATGAGATGCAGTTCTGCAAATCACTTGTTGATAGACTGCTTCTGACATAAAAGCTCCTTTCCACTGCAGCTGCAGGTGATGTACTACCCCAGCCCACACTGCCCTGATTCTCCCACTGTAGTAATAAGGTAAGTGAGAGTGACTTCACTGAAATGAGTCACTGTTGCTGGAACTGAAGGAGAAGGAGGATTGCTTATTTCATCAGCTAATATTGAGTGAAACTGCAATTTCTGCTTGGGCTGAGTGGGAAAATTTCTTAACTCTGCTGATGTTTCATGAGGATGAAGAGCCATGGGTTGTTGAGAGGCTGGCAGCAGCCATCTCAGTGACACAGGCAGTGAGGGGCAGCTACCCCGTGTTGCTGCATCTCACAAAGATGAGCCAAAACCAGATTCTGCTTCTAGAAACCCAGAAGTGTGGTGACCACGAGGATATTAATAAAGAGACAACAATAAAAGGAGAGTAAATAGGCTGCTCACTGACAATTTGCAATGCAAAAGCTGATAAATTAAAGCTAATTTACAGTCATTTTCAACAGTCCATCCAACTCTGAGCTCATAATAGTGATAACTCTTAAATGCAGTGTGCAGCCACTTGGTAAGGCAAAGCCTGTGTTTCTCTGCTGATAATGTTGGGGGTGGGGGGCAGTGGGAGATAGGACAGCAGTAATATTTGAAGAATGTTTCTTTCCCTTCAAAGAAGAGAAAAGGTCTCCAGGAAAGGAATATCACTGCATCTTATCTGCTCTGAGCTATTTCTTGTCATCAGGTGAACACTGGAGAGTCTACCACAAAAGACAGAAAAGAAATATGCATGCCGTAAATACAATAACTTTTCTCTTTAAAACAAAATAACAAAACAAAACAAAAAGACAAAAAAAAAAAAACAACAACCAAAAAAACCAACAACAACTACATTGGTCTAGGGTATTTTCCTAGGAGAAAAGAAACCATTTCTTCAATCAGAAGTAGAAAAGAGGGAAATTAAGAAAGAAGCCACAGGGAAAAACCAACAGGATTGATATTGATGCATCTATGGCAAAAGCAAACAGACAGGCAGGGACAAGATTGCATCCAACCTCCAAAACACATGTAAAGTTGGAGCTAAAATGTCATATGCATATGCAATTTATATGCAAAAAATCTTTTACATAAAGCTACTAACTGCCAAGTCTTCTTTCACAACTTTTTTGAGGCTTACAGGAACTCTGGGGTTTTATATTCTCCCTCCGTCACCTTCCCCAAGGCACGACTGTCTGTGAAGAACATGGAAACTTTCTTAAGGCCATGGTATTAAATTCTTCCTTACATTGCTGGGCTGGTGGCTCAGCAGGAAGACCTATTTTTTGCTTCTGTTCAAGCAACTTCCCTGGCAGTTATTGCCTGCAACAGACTGTAGGGAAGTTGCCAGCATTTAGAAGCTCTGATGATGTGAGCCAACCTTAGGCTAATAATTTTTTTCTCTCAATATAAGTGGAAGAATTACATAAAAATAGACAATTTTTAACAGGATGGTATTCTGTTATGAGAGAAGACTAAATAACACGGGTGCCATATGAACATCTTTCTCCTCTCTCCAGCACCTAACTTTAGCATAGTCCATATGTCTATTTGTCTGATAGCTGAACTTAGGGAAATAACATGAGGTTACAAAAGAGTTCTGAAGCTCAGTGCCTGCAAACCTTTTGATGGGAAACACCTACCAGTTGTAAACACTTTTTTTGCACGACCCCCAAAAGCTAAACTAGTTAGTGCAACAATTAGTGAGTGCACCAGATTATTCCGTGAGAAACCCAAACACAATTTTAAGTCTAGAAATCAGGATGAATGCTATAATCAGACATTTACTACTGTCTTGTGCCTCTGTCTTGATGCACACCAAGAGCTTCTGGCATCAGCTCTAAGAACCTGCAGAACAGCAGCGTAGGCTGGAGAAACAAGTCCCCAGAAAGCTCAGCCTGCACACACCAGTGAGTCAGTGGCCAGTGCTGGGAGTGGAGTCTGGAGGAACTGGAAGCAGCTATTGAGTTTCCAAGTTATTTTAATCATAGAGTGGCTTCCTTCAGACAGGGAAGCTGGGCAAAGGCACTAGGAGGAGACACACAGGAGATGGTTTCACAAACATTTTGCTTTCACTGCTTGTCTCTGTGGCTATTGTACCCTGTCATGCTGTGTAGTGAGCACACATGAGCGTTTCCAGAGCAGAGGCTCTGACATCTCTGCTCCCAGCAAACAGTTGCAATGTTGGCTTTAAATTCCTTAACAGATTCCAGGCCATCATCTTTTTTAATTAAATGCAAAAAAAACCCTCTGTTAATGCAACGTTAATGTTGAGATTGTTATTGGACAGATGTCAAGAAATTCAAAGTTATAGTTCCCACAGCAACCGTAATTTAGAGACCCCCTCCCCCCCACTTCCACAGCCACACTCCTGAATATATTGGGCTCAAATTCTACATCAGGAACCAAAGCAAGGGGGAGCTGAGAGGGAGAAATTGTGCAGGACCTCTTGGAGGCACTGCAGATGGGGTGGGCTTTGCCTCAATCCTCTTTGGGAAGAAGAAAGTGCTGCTAGTGGCAGCAGCATGGGACAGAAATGGCTCTTGACTCAGAAGCAGCACAACTGACACAGACTACACTTGTGGGGGTAAACTGGGAACTCATTTCACACCCTTCAGCACTGAATCCACCAGTATAACCTGCCCTAGCACAAACTAGTACAGTGCAGTTAAAAAATGACCTCTATGGTCCATGGGTGAGTATTAAGCCAACTGCTGAGAGGAACCAGCTGACACCACAGCACTGAGAGAAATGCAAACCTGTGTCTGTAACCACCACAGTCAATATTACACAACAGAGCTATCCCTCATCCACCCCAGGAGGTAGTGCACTTCATCACTATGCTCCAGAGTGAACACTAAAACACAACATATAAAGGACAGAAACCGTAATTCCCATTGACTGAACATTTTTCACAGTAAAAGCTTTTCACACTCTAGTCTCTCATACTTCATATGCAAAGGAAACCTATGAATTAATTCTAAAAAAGAAGAGCTTGAAAACTTAAAATATAGAAAATACAGTATTATAAATTATGAGCTTAGTAGAAATACTGGTTTTCTATATTTTGTAATTTTTCTTACATGCTATTCCAACTAACTCCTCAAAATTTAATACATTAAAATTTTTAAAAATCCATTTAGCCAACGATTTCATTACCTCTCTCTTGCTAATATCTCCTAGTGCACCACAGGTCCCAACTGCTCTTCTTTTAAATTGTCTAATTGGAGTTAGCCTAATTAAGTTAGCCAAACAATTACCCTCAATATGTACTTTGAAATTTGCTGCTTAACCTTCAGACCTGTAAAAGCACTTACATTCATGAAAGTATATCTGTTTTTCCAACATTCCCTATGTCTCCCTCCAAATCTACGTGGAAGGATTTGAGGACTCCTACAGCTACACCAACAATTACAACAATGATTCTGCAGTTAATCCCAAAGCCACTGAACTACATCAATCATCAATCCATCATTAAAAGGGTTACTGCATCCTACATAGCCAGGTCCTCACCTGAGTGGAAGTGACACATTTTTAGGTAAAACACCATGAGTAAAAAAATACTGTGACTACAGATATTCCCTGACCATGTTGGAGTTGAGAAGAATTTGGATGTTTTACATCATTTTGCAGAGCATGAGGATCATGCTGTGGGTGAACAGTGTGGAGGAACCAACAGGATTAGGTTTTCCTAAGACATTTCATCACCATCCAAGGCTGGATCAGCTAAATATAGGCCAACTCTTATTTTTTTCAGCAGGTTTAAGACTGACATGGAAGAGAAAATGCACCTACAGGGAGTGTAATAATTATTTACAACTGCTTTCCCTCTATCTTATATACCCATTTTGCTCAGCTGTGCTTTAGGAAGCTTGCCCAGAGCTTTCACAATGGGTCCTCTCCCTAAGAAGCTCTTGACCTCCATATGGGATGTGAGGAGAAGATGACAGAGAGGAGAAGGAAATCGTAACCTGTAGGATATCCATCAAGTGATTTCAGTCTATACATGTGACTATTTTTCCTTTGAAAGATGAATCAAGTAATGCTACCAACACTTACTCTTTTCCTGTCACTTCTTTTACTCTCAAGCCTTAAAAGTTACCTTACAGCTTCTCCAGTGCTAGTGCAGCAGTTGCCCATTTGATTTGATATTCAGTTCATATTTGTAAGCAGGAGGGGCTCTTTACTTTACTTGATAAATGGTAACATCTGGCTTTGTGATGGGCCATCACCAGCATGTTTAAAGAGCTGCTGATGCTTCAGGGAGAACTTGGTAAAACATTTAATTTAGAGGCAATTCTAGTTATTTATTCTATTTTTTCTGCATTCCTTGTACTCTGTTTTATACGAGGGACATTTGCATGAAAACAGTCTGCAGCTCCTTGAAGAGTTCATCCTCACATAACATTTTTTTTCATCTGAAGTCCTAATCACTAACCATGTTTGCAACATAGCAATCACATCTACAGCATGATGGTTTAGTGGTGGACTTGGCTGTGTTAGGTTAATGGTTAGATGATCTTAAAGTCCTTTTCCAACATAAATGATTCTATGCTATCATAGAAAATTAGAGTTTCTGGAAGGGATAATTAATAGGACACAATGGTATTAAAAAGCCAAAGTCCCTAGTACACTACACAGTGGTGTAAATTTGTTAGAAGTCTGGAGCAGAAAACAGAATTGTTCTATCACTGTTTTATAACCACACACAGGACCTGACCTTTTCTTTTGGTTGCAGAAATACAATGAGATAAACATTCCTGAAAACCAGAATATTTATAGAAATACTTTAACCTGTCTGCACAGATACCTTTAGCAATTGAAAAAAAAAAAGTGCATAGGAAGTTTCAAAATCATATTTTTGTACATTCCTACGGGAAGCTTCTTTCCTTTGAAGTACAGGAAGGTCAAAAATAGCTAGAGGTGTAGACACTGTACAAACAAGGTTTTTCCAAAAGCCAAAAGACCTTTTTGACACTTATATGGATTCTTTAAGTATGTGCAGTTTTGTGTTGAATATTTGTAAGCAAATATTTCTTCAGCATGTGTTCAGTGGCTTAAGTCATAGCTGGAAAATACAAATAATTAGAGGGACACAATAGGAGTATGGAGTTCTGGCCTAAGTTTTAAAATGGGGATATATTTATTTCATTTCTACAAATACTAAAACATGATTATTTAATGCATAAAGAAAAACAAAGCAAAGATCTTCATTTCTATGAGATTAACTCCATACTTCATCCCTCAGAAAGGTGTGCAGCACAAATTCTTCTTTTAGGTCATTGCTAAGTATCAATTACTATCAATTACAAAAGAAAATCCACTTCTGGGGATTGCATTAACATATCCAGAGATAAGCAGGCAAATGAACTAAGGTGGAAGAACTAAGCTGTAAACTTTTAGGTGCTACCCAGAAACTGTTGTAGGGATAGAAAAGTTGTTAATTCCTGTGCTCTGAACAGTCATTGCTCATCCTGTCCTCGCACAGGTAACTGAGTCCATGCAGAGGATGGCAGGTGCAGCTCTTACCTGGCCCTACAGCCTCACCCAGAGAAGGAAAACACAACTTCACCCAAGAGAAGGGTGACACTCTTGTCCATCTTCCTAGAAGAAAAGGTTACTGCAGCTGAGCTTTGCCTGGAGTTTGTTACACACTGCAGCTCTTTTCATCTCTGCTCCCAACTGCGCCGTCTGGAAATGCCCATTTATGCACTTATATATGTTATTATAATGTGCAAAAAACTTGGAATTGAAAAGAAGGTAAATAGTGTATCTTTATGCTATGTTCCATTTTCTAGCAGTGCAATTGAAATATCAATCATTCCATTCTGGCTGCATTGATTGGTAATTTTCATTTTGTAATTTCAACTAAAGCTCCTCTCTGCAGCAGCAACGGCAGCACTTTTCCTCGTATGGCTTCAGTTCATTTTAGCTTCATGACTTAAAGATCTTCTCCCCTCATCATTCTTGCACATCTTTTAAGTGGTAATTCCACTTTTCCAATTAGATTACTGGAACATGCCAAGTAAACAGGCACCTATTCCTAGAACTGCAACGTCTAACTAATGAGCAAAGTTAGTGCAAACAGCCTGGGTTCAGTCCTTGCACTCCCATTGCAGCTCTCACATTTACAGTGCCTGTCTTTAGGCAGATTTACACAAAAAGCATATATATGTATATATTAAAATGTATGTACCTATATATATCAATAGATAACCTTAAATAGTACTAATAAGAATGATAATTCAATTTATACCATTTTTCAATAAAGATGCTTGTGAAATAATAAAAATGTTAGGGCAATGAGACAAAAAGAAAACACTGAGTGGCTGAAGACAGAAGTCAAGGATGTTCAAATCCTCATTTATCACAGCCCTAGGCAAGTCACTTCTCTCTGCACCTCAGTTTGCTCATCAGTAAAACAGGGATCTTAATCACTTACTTCAACAGGCTGTTTCAATGACTTAAAAATTATACTTAGAAATTATTACTTAAGAATTATAGAATGGACAGGGTTGGAAGGGACCTCTGGAGATCCTCGAGTCCAACCACCCTGCCAGAGCAGGATCATCCAGGGAAGGCCACACAGGAATAGATCCAGGAAGATCTTCAAGTCTCTAGAGGAGTTTCAACAGCCTCTCTGGGCAGCCTGGAGCTCTGTCACTCTCACAGTGAAGTTATTCCTCATGCTGAGGTGGAACTGGCTGTGTTTCACCTTGCTGCCACTGCCTCTTATAAGGTACCTCTTGTACCTCACAGGGCACAGCTGAAGAGATTGGCCCCTTCTACTTGACACCCACCCTTCAAGTAATTGTAAACATTAATAAGATCCCTTCTCAGTCTTCTCTTTTCCAGGCTAAACAGTCCCAGGGCTCTCAGCCTTTTCTCATAAGAGAGATGTTCCAGGCCCTTCATCATTGCTTCTTCAAAAGCTGTGAGCTTTTCTAATGAGGGACTCCTTTGAGATCCAAAGAACTCATAGTGGTTAATTATTAAAGGAGGAGTAAAGATAACTTTCATTAGTTCTGACCAACAGCTTTCTGTGATAGCAAGTTTGATTTAGAAAAGAAAAAACCAGCCACCACCAACACCAAACAAACCCCAGATATTTCTTGCAGAACTGACTAGAATATTGACTGAAGGAGAGAGAATGACAGTGACATTGTCAGGACTGGTATTCTGCTTTTAAAATTTATTCCTATTGTATTTAAATGCCATGTACCAAAATACTTCAGGCACATTAGAAAAATTAAAAATCAAGAAGCTTCAGAGAAGTTTTACATATTACAGTAAAGCTAAATTGAGAAACCAAGACAATATATCACTTAAAAGCTCCATGAATCCTGCATAAGAGCCCATGTGATTAAATTAATTATAATATATATGCAACATTTTACATACTATATATGCACTTTGGTGTGCAACTCTGACTCAGGGCACACAAGGCTGCGTGCTGTGTTTAGCATACTGAGTGCAAACAACATTGCTGAAGAGTCATATTTTAGGTGGACAAAGGGAAGGAAGAGGCAAGGCACAGAGAGCTGGAGTAACTTTTGACTTGTCACACCACAGAAGACAGGCAGTTTGCTCTTCCCATCTATCTTGTTAGGAGGCTATACACATGCATCCACAGACCCTTTAAGAATGTGCTCTGACAATGGCTGCACACCCTCTTATATTAATTTTTGACAGATAGTAACAAAATAAGGCTTGAGTTCTAAAAATACCTACCCCCAAAAAAAAATAAAAATAAAAATTAAATTACAAGCTATACATTTATGGAGAAAAAGAGCAGTCCAAAGAGAAATCATCAGCTTACATGTTTCATAAGACCTAAATTAATATATGGACCATTGTGTTTTCACAAAGCAAATCCACATAAACACATAATAAATATTGTTCTTTGAGGCCAGAGTTCAGCAGCTGATGACAAGGGAGACGACACACTGTCTAGGAGGGTGGCAGCCACAGTAGAGATTTTACAGCAGAGTTTTCCCACTGAAAAGGCAAGGCAGCACAGTGAAGGAGCTCTGCTCCCAAATCTACCACCTGCCTTTCTGGGCACTGTGGTCACATCACTTCATGATATGATAAGAATTATCTTTCCTTCTTAGAATCATAGACTGTTTAGGGCTGGAAGGGGCCTCCAAAGGGCATCTAGTGCAGCCCCCTGCAGGGAGCAGGGACACCCTCAACTAGCCCAGGCTGCTCAGAGCCTTGGCCAACCTCACCTGAATATCTCCAGGGATGGGGCCTCAATCACCTCCCTGGGGTTCTACTGATCCACCACCCTCAAGGTCAAGAACTACAAAAGAACTTTGAAGTTCAAGAAAAGGAGCACATTCCTATAATTTTTGTGTACTAAAACTTGAAATCTATAAAGATTCATGAATATGTTCATATTAATGAAACAGGGTAAGTTGCCTGAACTAATCTTTGCAAGACAAACTACATTTGCAATAAAAACAAGACAATTCTTTTTTATTTTTTTATTTAAAAAAATACCTTACCGTTAGTATTGCTTTAGCTTTGTCTCTTACTAAATTATCCTGAAATTTATTACATGACTCCAGTCTGTAGGTATTAGCATTTACCATCTTGCCCTGTTAGCTTTGGATGACAGTAACTCAGCTTCCACTGTATCACTAAAATATTCTTCTTCCACTGGAGCTATGAAGGTTCATCATTTGATTGTACAGAATTTGATTGTATACTTTTTTACCTGTGCAAAAGAATAAAGAAGTCCATATCATACTTCAGCATTTAACAGTCTCTAATTAATGCTTCATGATAAGAGGAAGAAAAACAACAACAACCAAACAATTAGTCTAGGAATATGTTACCCAAAAAAAGAAGAAAAAGGAAAATTAGTATCTTATTCTGGCTCTTTTGACACTAGTTTTGACTGAAAAAAAAGAACAGTGGTTAACTTCTGCTCAATTTAAATTTCTTTCCCACCAAAATCCAAATACAACAATTCTATGGTGATTCTAAGTTTGCAATTATACTCACTCAATTAGACACAGTGTATGAGCACTCTGAATCCACTCCATTTTTCAAGTAAAACCATACAGATATTAATACATGTGTCAAGACTGTTAACCACAACTTCAATTTTTATTTAAACAGCCTACACAAAACCCAAAATATAAGCTTGGCTCATTTAATGCATATAATTTTTTGTCCTCATTCCTTGTGAAGCTATAAAACAAATGCTCTATGCATTAATGATTTCATTTCATCATTAATTAAAAGAGGAAAAAATATGTTTGGAAAGGAAAAACAAATGTAATTTTGCTTGAAACTTAAAAACAGAGTTGTTCTCTGTTTTTTGTCATTAGAATTCTGAAGATGCAAGTTTAGTCCCCATCCAGCCTGTGTACTCTCATTGTCTTCAACACAGAGGACAAAATTTGGCCCTCTGGGAATGCAAGCAGCAGCTCTGATGATGCAAACAATAGATGTCACCTCCATGGCTCATTTTAAACATAACTGCAAATGATAATAAAGCAAGACAGAGACAGAAAAGCACATGAAACCAATGAGATCATAACAAACGCTACACACAGTGGTCTTCCACACCAGCTCCTTTTGCAGACTTTTCAGTCCCTTGCTCCACATGCTGACTACAGCTAGAATTTAGATGAGAGAAAAATCACCAGAAGAGCAGAAAAGAGCACAAAGGTGATACAACACCACAGTGTAAGGCTTAGACTAAGCAATATAGAAAAAAAATGCACTTATGGATAACACGGTAGGGAGAATTATTTGAAAAGATGCACTACTCAGGGGGTCACAAATGGCTAATAAACCTAGTTCTGAATTTGACATAAATACTGTGACCCCAAGGCTTGGCACAGTGTTGCAACTACATTTCCATATAATATTTGCATTGCCACTCAAAGCTTAAGGTGGATGCAAACATGACATTGAGCGAGGGGCATGGGGACCAGCTGCCCCCAACTGATGTCATGCAGATGAGAGCAGGGCTGGGCACAAGAAGAGCAGCTCTGGAGAAAGAGCCCTGGGGGTCCCGGTGGACAGGGGGTGACCGTGAACCAACAATGCACCCTTGCGGCCAAGAAGGCCAATGGATCCTGGGATGCATTAGGAGAAGTGTGGCCAGCAGGGCAAGGGAGGTTCTCCTCCCCCT
>JANHGL010002425.1:0-11815 GCA_024611195.1 Ceyx melanurus | reverse complement strand
GTCCCTGCTCCCTGCAGGGGGCTGCACTAGATGCCCTTTGGAGCTCCCTTCCAGCCCTAAACATTCTATGATTCTATTATATAATTGATAAAACTGTTAACACAGGCCTCAGCACAGAGGGGGGACACCACTTGTCACTGTTCTCCATCTGGACATGGAGCCATTGACCAGCACCCTGTGGATGTGACCATCCAGCCAATTCTTTATCCGCTGAACAGTCCACCCATCAAATCCATCTCTCCAACTTGGTAAGTAGGATGTTGTGGGGGGCTGTGTCAAAGGCCTTCTCTTCACCATGAAGCTGAAAGTTCTTGTTCTGAACCATCACCTGAACTCAGGACAGCCCACAGCTCATAGCTGCTTGGAGGTTACAGTCATACTGCTTTCTCTTTAATAGCAATAAACCCCCCAGAGCTGTCAGTCTTCCCCAGCAGGGCCCACTGAGATTGCCTCAGCCACCCCAAAGAGGAAGGGCTGCTGCTGTTAACGGTGTGTGTGAGACATTAACCCCTTTCCAGCACGTCTGGGACAAGGGCAGGAACTTCAGGTGGGAGTTTTCACCCCACAAATACTGTCTTCCTTAGACTTTTGTAAAAATATGATTATTACTAAAGTGACTTTGTGCAAAGACATGAGATCCTATTAAGCTTTTCATTTTCCCTTGTCATTGCAATGCAACATCTCCTCTGCTGCCAGCATAGCCAAGGCTGGCCCGGGCAGCTCCTCCGTGGCTTTGCATGAGTCTGTTTGCAGTTCAGAGCTGAAGCACTCGTGTGTTTGGGCTGACATCTAGCGTCGGCATGGCTGAGGCTGGGGAAACCAGCAGCCTCATCTCTCCTACTGTGTCAGTGGTGACCTGCAAGGAAGAAGAAAGTTGAGATATTTTTGGCTTATTTCTTCTAATTCGGTTAGAGATCTGACTCACAAGCCCATGAGCATCTTTATTCCATTAACTACTGAAGAAAATAGTAGCAATGGGACACTAAAAATACATGAACATGTAGCTTTAGTCCTGGAAATCCCAAAACCAGCTTGAATTCCTTAGGTATGCTGCTGTCTTCATTTTGAAGCATCACAAAGACTAGGTCTTGAGTAGTAGAAGTTGTTTATAGGGAGGAAGACACTTGATAATGTGCTCTGGAATGGTTAAATTATTTCAAAAGCTTTTGGTATTATGAGTTTCAGGAAAGCACACTGCTGCTGCCTTGATGTGGAATGATTTTCTTTCCAGCCTTAGCTCACGTAGCCTTATCCTTTTCATCCTCCCCTACCTGCTTCAAGGTCTTACCAGAAAAGCCAGTGCACTGGCTTCGTGTCAGTTTGCTCTCTGACCTTCTCACTCCTGAGACACTTTCCTTCAGTGTTGATAAGAAGCCATTTGTGGACTGAGCCCCTGTAAGTGTGAGTGTGGCAGGTGACAGGTGGAAAACAGGCTCCCCAGCCCATGGATTGTACAGCAGGGGTGTTTATTTGGCACCAGACACGTGGGGGGTATCCTGTGTTTTTGTCTCTGTCCTAAATACATCCTTGCCCATATTCCCACCTGGAAAGCCAGATTTTTGAGGCTGTAAGCCAGCAAAAGGGATAAAAGTGGGGGGAAGGAGGGGAACATAGGACAAATCTGCTAGGGATATGTTTGGGAAGTTAATTTTTATTTTTGCTGTGATGCCATTAGCAGGAAGGTCTCTGTTTCATGCAGAAAGTCACCTCCTTTCCCCACACTCTAGCAGAAGACTTGGCTTCAGTTTTGTCCAATTATGTGTCTTTTGGGGGGGTCACCTTGCCCCTGTGCACCTCATTTCCCAGTGATGGTCCCAACAGTGCTGCCCTGACTGTCCCCCTTATCTCTCTAGGAGACAAAGGTCATCAGTTTTCCTTATGATTACCCCAAATTCCTGGTGTGGTGGGGTGAAGGAAGGTTCCAGTGGCAGCCTCACAGGAATAATAACCACATCCCACCTAGGAATCCCTGGAGCCTGGGCTCCCTCTCTGCTCCTCTCCCCTTTTTTCCTTCCAGTTGTAATGGTTATTTCATCCAAAGCTGTAGAAACGTACTGCAGGATTATGAATGCTCAAAGGAAGGGGAAAATGAATTTGTACTCCACTTTGACTGTGCAACTGGGAGGGAGTTTGGTGCAAGAGGGCTCCCTAAGTGCTGTTGGTCAAAGTCAGTGGTGTTTACCCAGAAGGCAGCTCTTTGGCACTCTGAAAGGGTGCAGATGGAGTCAGGAAGGAGATCTTGGGATGGTGACACTTCAGGCATCCTGCTGTTAAAGTTTTTAGCTCAGGAAGTTCCTCACTACCATTTAACCTTTAAATATCCAGTGTTTTCTTCATTCCCCATCAATTAGGCATTTCAGACAACAAGGGAATTAATTCTTAAGCTCAGATGGTGAAAGACATCTTGCCCAAGCACAAAATGTTAGCTCTGTATACTCACTTGAACCCCAGAAAATAAGTGGAGATATATTTAAGGACATAGTATTCCCTCATATTGTTTTAGCTCTAGTATATTTTACTTCATGCAGTGTTCTTATACATACATCAGTTATTTATGGACACTGGTCCTACTTGATACAATCCCTCTCTTTTTTTTCATGACCACATAACACAACATATATTGAGGGTAATATAAAGGGTTTGGATATTCATAATCCCCTTCCATTATATCAAGACCATCTTAGCACTTGAAGAATTAGGGCTAAAAACCCTCTTGCTAAGGAGCTCTCCTGCCAGGCAGCTGCTGCTGGAGGTGCCCACTTGGGCAAACACAGCAACCCATGGCAGGAGTGGCTGTTCTGAAAGCACACTCAACTATAAACTCCAGTGTGCTGGCTCCAGGGAAGACAGAACCCACTTCTCTGTTACAATGTGTGCTTTTAGAGCTATAAAACAACTACTGTTGTCATATCTAGTAAAACTGTGTGATGCTTTTGTTTTGAGGAAAGGGATACTTACAGCTGCACAAGGGCCACATAAAATACAACAGCTTTGGATGAATAATTGTGAGTTGCTGCCTGTGGGTGATCCAGAATGAAACTTATTTCAGAAAAGGACACTTTCTCTTTTTCAGAAGTGCTTTCCCAAGATTGGTATCCTGGAGATAAAGTTGCTCAACCCAGCAAGTCCAGCTCAGCCCTTACCTTGGCTGCTGGAAGGTGATTTGCTCTCAGGATGCTTTTGACTCTTGCCAACAGGTAGGTAGCAGTGATGTTGCTGTGAGAGTGTGGATAGTTTCTAAGGAAACTGTCCCATGCTGGGGTATGAGCAGCCTTTCCCCTCCAGTTTCCCATGTTCAGCTTCAGATGTGCTCAAAATGCTGTCACTATAAAAGTGTTTAATGGCTCATGCAGCTTATTTGTAATTACTATTCATCCAGTGTCTTTCTGACAGATGCTCACGTCCTGTGTTTTAAAGTAACATGCTTGTAATTCATCTTCAGGAAGCATTGGCCCAATTTTCCACTCCCATGGCATATTCCACCATGGCCACAGCACTATTACTGGCAAGGGCTGAATGATCAGGGATTGGCACACAACCCCTTGGCACTGCCAAGGAATGTGCCTGATCCTGTACAGTACTAATTCCCAAGTGAGAACAGAAATTGGAAATCACCCCCCCAGTCTGCCACGGGAGGCAGAGAGCCATGAGGGATACTGGAGACGCTGTTTGGGATGCCCCAGTAAAGCACCTTCTGAAAACCTACTGGAATTCCTCCTGTTTGTCCCAAGACTCTGCTGCTCTGAGTGGGTGCAACTCTTCCCAGCACGTGGAAGAAACTGCAGCTGTGCAGGAATACAAGAAAATAAGCCAAACTCCAAACAAGTGGAGCAAACAAGCTCTTAACCTTATTTCTCAGAAAAAGAAGATACCAATTTGCAAATGTTTCTTGCAGCTGCTAAATGCATTAGCAGCAGTGTTGTATCTTGAATGGACAGTCACCATGAAAGAAAAATAGCTGCTTTGTGTTGATCTGGTGTGCTTGTGACAGCCATTCAGGAGATGATTTACTGCTCTGTGCTGGAAGCTGGGCAGCCACCCTCAGTGCTCACGTGGCATGAGGTTGCTCTCCATCATTTCCAAACTTCCTTGAAAGAGCTAAATACTTTGCCACTTATTTTCTCTTTTAAAAAAGAAATCAGAGCAGGGTTCTGAACACACTGGCCATGCCAAGGAAAATAAGTCCTTCCTAGGAATTGGAGGCAGTGGGCCAGTGGCCCTGGAGGTTATTGCAGGGCATCCAGTTCCAGCAGCTGACAGCACTGTAGGAAATTCCAGAGCTGTCCCCTTGCTGCCATGCCGTGGATTAGCACATCAGTGTAACCTCAGGGGGTGAAACAGAAAATATGACCCCCCTGCTATTAAAACAGATTAAGCAGAGAGCTTTGCTGGCTCTGGGCTGCCCCAGGGGACTGGTGCTGGAGGAACAGCCCATGCTTCCCACTTCAGGGCCACTGGTTGCTTCTGCTCTGCTCATGTGGCCTCGGCCATGCTTTTCCACTGTGCTTCATGGGGGGTAGCTGGGGATGTGCCAAATGGGATGCAGTCCAGAGCCTGGTACCACAGACCTGCTCAGCCCTGCCCTGCACCAAACATGAAGCCATTTTTTTCATATAGGTTTGGACTCAAAAAAATGTAGGGGAGTCATGGCTACTCCTGGCATGGTATCATCACAGGAGACAGTGGTGGCCTCCAGTATTCACATGCACAGCCCTTGCTTCCTAGGAAACAAGGTGAAAATGAACATGGGGAAGCATGAACTTCTCAGAGCAAAGCCCCCAGCTTGGATCAGACCTTGTTTTCAGACAGGCAGGCAGCAGAGGCTTTGTATTCAGGTGAGCACCACTTTGCCATGACTTTCTGAGGTGCTGCTGAGAGGCAAAGGCATGCAATTTTGTCAAGAAGCATGTGCTGGTTTAATGTGCTCTTCATTTTGGTGCTAAAAGAGGAATGATGACGTTTTTACTGGTTAGCTTGAGCAGTGGAAGAACCCTTTTCCATCTATCTTTTTCTGTTGGTGGTCAGCATGGTACCTTCCAGCCCACCACCTCTCCTCCCTGTCCTGTGTCAGCCTCAGGTCCCCCACTGTAGCTACAGGGCTCAGTATGGGAAAACAAGCCCCTGAAGTGATATGGCTCATGGAAACCTTCCTCACCCTCTGAAAGGGTGATGGATCAGGCAGCTGAAGTTGGAGGTGTCCCAGAAGAAAAGCACCTTCTTCAGGGAAAAGCCAGAAAGAAACCAAAGCACTGTGGGTTCTGGGACCCACATGCTCTCCATTTGCTTGTTTGCCAGCATACAAATGGGCTGAGCTGGGCTGGAGGAGAAGCTGAGCTGCTAGATGTGAGAACACCAGCACAGGCAGGATCACCTCTGCTGGAAGCAAAGAGGTCTCTCCACAGGCAGAGATGGTTCTGGCAGTCCAGAGCCATTCACCAAGCAAGAAAAAGGAGAGCATGGGCTTCATGATTCATAGAATCATAGATATTAGGGGTTGGAAGGGAGCTAGAAGATCATCTAGTCCAACCCCCCTGCCTGAGCAGGATCACCTAGACCAAGTCAATTCCAGCTTCTCCCAGCAGCAGGAAGGGGGGGGGGGAACTGTAGGTATTTCTAGGAAAGGCAAAGTCAGTAGCAAACTTATTGACTTGAGGATGTCCATATCAAGAGAAAAGCTTTTTTATGGTGGCTACAGCTGGAGCATTAAAACAGCCTCCAAATTAGGGACAGATTTCAGGGAAAACAAAGGTATGAGTTCACTCAATGTATGGTAAGCTGCATGAATGGAGCAGGATGTGAAATGATGGATTGTTATTTGACTTAAAAAATGTTACTATCAGTCTCAGGACTGTGGCAGAAGAGCAGTGATCCATCTCTGGAGACATCCCAGACCCACCTGGATCTGTTCCTGGGGGACTTGGTCTAGGTGCCCCTGCTCAGGCAGGGGGGTTGGACTAGATGATCTTCTAGCTCCCTTCCAACCCCTAATATCTGTGAATCTGTGAATCTAATGCCACTAAGTGGAGGCAGCTCAGAAAGAGAGTGCAGACAGGCCACAGCAAATTCAGGACAGACCACATCCACATCCCACTGAAGTCCTGCTGAAGTCTGCTTTGTGTTGCATGAAGTCAGGGACAAAGGGGACAGGAATGAAGGCAATTTATCTTGGAGAGAGACTTGTGAAGTATCCAGATGGAAAAAACCAGCTCAGGTCCCCCCAGGGCTGAGGGCTGTCCTAGATCCTGGCCTCAGATAGAAAACTCCTGCAGTCAGAGACCTGCTCAAGCCTTTGGCAATATGTTAGCATTGCCTAAGCTAAGTACTCAGCTGGTGAAAGTAATGCAGACCCTGATGTAAAGATATGACCTTGGCCTCCTATAGGGAAGGACATCACCAATGGGTTTTAGATAGGATCTTACCTGTAAGAAAATCTGATGCACTTTTGGCTTTGCTTGAGAAGTTGTAGCTTGCTAATGGAGAACCACTGAAAGGTGGGAAACAGATATCAGGTAAATATTGCAGAGGTTGGGTTAGAAAACAGCTGTCTCTCCTCTGTGGGAGCAAATTCTCCAGAGATGACTCAGTAGTCAGTGAGATGAGAACCAGACACTCATCATTTCTGCATAATAGTCAAAGATGAGGCTTTGATCTGTGTCCTCCAGGTGAGAGCTTCAACCTCCAGCATCACCTAAGTGGTGAGGGAGAGATGGTAACTAAAAGCCAGGGTCAATGACATAAAAAAATGGAAAGCCAAAGTGAACATAGGGTAGTGATATGTGACAAAAGCAACAGCAAAGGTAGGCAGCAGCTTGGCAATTCCACAATAGAAGGCACAATCACTGTAAGCAGCCTGGCAGAGGCCAGCCTTTGGGGCATTATTATAATTAAATTATAAATATTCTCACCTTAGCTTAAATAACTACTGTCAGAGGAAAGACCTTTTTCTTCTTTAGGTTGTGCTGCAAGCCTAACTCCAACAGTCTTTAAGCACTGATGTCAGAAGTTAAAGCTGAACTCTGCATAACCTCTGGGCTATGAAGGATGCCAAATTGAAAATATTTTGGAGTTTTAAAATGACATTTTTGTGCTAGCCCTGGTTAGTTTACTTTGTATTTGCACTAAGTTCAAGTATTTTGTACTTACACTAAGTTACACTAATGTAAGTCTCTTTTGTGCTCTATATAGAAGTGCAGCTGAAAGATCAAACATAGAATATTATTTTATTCTTGGAAAGTAGGCACATAGGCATTGATTTGCCAGATATTTAGGCTCTCAAATTCTCCCTCATTTGATAAGAAAATCTGAAATCCAAGTACTTTGCTGAGACAGGTCTACACTTGGCTAGCACTTGATGGCTAAGACTGTGCAAGATTGTTAGACCTTCAGCTCATATTTTCATTTTATAAGGCTGTTGCTCAAGCAAGGTAAAAAAATGACAGAAAGCACTGTGTCAGGCACTGGTGGATGTGAGAATACCCTGTTGTTCTCTTGTAGAAGCCACTGGTGTGTGAATGCACGTCTTGAGCTTAGTGTCCCAAAGAACACTGACATAGCACAGCAGGATTAGTAACACTTAACTTTGCTTTGCAAATTGCTGCTTGGTTGTTGGGGTCTTTTTTGCATACATTAACTGATCTTAAACAACTTGCTTATCTTGCCAAGTTTCTATCCACCCACTCCATTTCATGTTGACCCCTGTTTCTGAGGAGCCTGGTCTAGTTGAGGGTGTCCCTGCTCACTGCAGGGGGCTGCACTAGATGCCCTTTGGAGGTCCCTTCCAGCCCTAAACATTCTATGGTTCTAGAATAGCAGTTAAATCCTTCAGCACAGTCCCCCAGCATATGAGGAAAGGAGCAGACAGCAGAGGTGAAGCAGAGCACACAATATCCAGTTACTTAGAGCTATCTGGCTTTGCCATCAGCCAAACCCAACTCGTGATTCTGACAGAGCAATGCCTTGTGCAAGGATTCCTCCATGAGGTAAAAACTCCTGCATTACAGGACACTGGCACCCAGGCAAGCATGGTCTTGGGATAATTAAGTAATAATGTGGCCCGGATATACATTAGAAATGTTGGGGAGGTGCTGGAGGTGGAGATGGGGTGATTTCCAAGCAAAACTCATTTTTTTTAGGGAGGAGTGAAGATTGTTTTCAGATGAAGACAGTAATACCCTCTCCCTGAGCTGGAAAGCCCTGTGCTGAGGCTGACACACCACAGGGTGAGGGAGAAGGTGGTCTTTGCTGCAAGCAGCCAAGAGATGCCACCACCTGCTGCAGGTTTCCTAGTCTTTCCTGACCTGATGTCCTACATATCTTCCAGTGGCTGAGTGAGTTTAACCCCACTGGTGATATTCTTCTATTTCTTACTTGCTGTCATGACCACTAGGAAGTCATTCATCAACCTCCATGGCTCTGCAGGGTTCAGGTCAACACTGTTATTCCAATCCACATTCACTATATGAAATGTGCTTTTTCTCAGGAACATCTTTTGGAAGTTTAGCATTTTCAGCCTCCTTCCCACCTCAGTCCTGCAAGTGTGCAGCCCCTTCTGATGAGCAGCAGCACCAGATCTAGGGTATCACTGACCACGTTCAGGCCCATTAGGGACATGTCACTCCCTGCTGCAGTGCCCCCAGAATTTTTCTTCTCTCCTTCACTATCAATGTCTGAGGCAGCTGTTCAGATACTGCGGGAGTGGAGGTGCAGAGAAGGTTTTTCACAGCTCTTCTCTCAGCACCTTGGCCCAGGTTATACAGCTGTGCTCTATCAGATCTTGAATACTGGCAGCTGAAATCTGGGGGAAGCATGATGACCATATAAAAGGCTTGGTAGAGGAGCTGGGTAGTAGATTGTTGGAGGTAGAAAGCATCTTTGTGTGTCTGCTTGGTGGTGGATTGTGGTGACTACAGTGTGAGCCAAGCAGCTGCAAGTGTGGGATGCTCTTTGTCACTACACTTCAGGGATCTGCACCAGGGTGGATGAGGAACAAACTAAAGCATCCAGAGAAGGTCAGGAATATTTTGGGAAAGCAGGAGTTGGGTTGTTTGGCAAATCTTCTGATTCTTTAGAGAAGTTAGAGGCAATAAACCTTTGGAGATTTAGACTGCACCATCCAGAGGAATCTGCTGCAAGATAACTTGTGTTTTGAAAGGGGGAGAATGAGCTGCAGTTACTGCCCAATTAAAAACATTATGATAAGGTGATCTTGGAGGCCTGTGTGCTGGTCATGGTTTAAGAGAGGTACTAAATAGAACACTTAAAGATTATCTTGCTGAATAAATATACTCCTGATCTTCACTCTCTAAAAGAAAGTCAATTGCTAAACTGGCTGGAGCCAGTGCTCTTTTTGTTTCCCAGTGCTAGATGCACTTCTTTTTCCCATTAATTTGTCCTACATTCACTTTTAATACTCATGGTCCTCAGGGTCACAGCTTGCACACTTGAATAATGTTGTGGTGTGAAGATCTACCTCCTTGGTTCATTCTGAACCTGATTTAGTTTAATTTAATGGAAGCACAGCCTCTTCCTCAAAGGGAACAATTTTTTGGGGAGCATTCCCAGGGAAGGGCAATGCTGGACCAAGCACATGCAGCTCCTTGCTGTGTGTCCACTCATCTTCCTGTGCCCATTGCTGCAGTCTCTCCATCATAGAAGGCAGTAGGTTGGTCAGGCAGGACTTGCCTTTGGTAAAGCCATGCTGGCTGTCTTGAATCACCTCCATGTGTCTTAGCATATCTCCTAGAAAGATCTGCTCCATGATCTTCCCAGGCACAGAGGTGAGGATGACAGGGTGATAGTTTTCAGGATCCTCCTTTCTACCCATTTTAACAATGGGAATAATGTGTCCCTTCTTCCAGTCCCCAGGGACTGCACCTGTCTGCAGGGCTTCAGATATCATGGTGAGTGGCTTGGCAACTACATCAGCCAATATATCAGACTCTTGAGATGCATGTTGTCAAGTCCCATAGACTTATGTTTGTTCAGGTTCCTCATCTGACAAGCCAGAAAGCACCATCACTGTGAGCCCAGATCATTTCCTTTCATTTCTGTCATCGTGCTTATGATTATGCAGGAGTGAAAAAAGAAAATAAAATTTAAAAAAAAATAGGGATTCAAGAAAGCAGCTTGCCAAGACCAGAAACCTGCTTTTTGTGAAGAGGATTTCCTGAGCAATCTCACTCGTTGAGGACCTTGTCTCAAACAAAGTTTGGATCAGTGGGTATCTCCTCATGCATCAATTAGTCTGAGGTATTTTCTTCCCTTTATGCAGGCTTCTTCCTAAACCTGGTCTTACAGCTAACTACTGAGGGCTGTTGTCCCTGGCCACCAGCTCAGGCTCAGATAGCTTTTGTAAGAGCATTTGTATCAAAATATTGTGCTGAAGTCTCCAAGGCCATCTGGGGCTTTGTGCAGACAGCATGCTTACAAATGAATGTGAACCAAAGCAAATCAACATTGCTTGGCAGGGATGAAATGCATTGCTGGGGTCTGTCTCTGCCAAGCTAGACTGCTTGGCTCCAGTCCCACTCTTCTGGGGGATTGTCTGTCAAAACACAATTTGGTATTGTACTGTGTCATGGTTACATGGCTCACTACTCCTTTAACCCCTCTCAGGTCTTATGCTCTTGATATTTATTGAATGGAAAGCTGGGAATCAACTTGTAAAGCAGACCTCAGGCTCTTGCACCTTGCTTCAGTTGTCCCATGTGCCTCTGCATTGGTTCAGGCAGAGCTTTCCCTTAGGAGCTGTCAATCAGTAGATTGCAACCCTCTTGAAAGGAAAACATTATTTCTTAATGCCATTAAATTATAAGAAGACATATATTTGTAACTTTTAGCCATTAGCCTGGCTTTGGACCTAACTACCTCAGAAACCTGGTCATCCTTTCAAGGTGGGAGTCCAGCTTGGACATTTGATTGACTCTCCTTGTTTAACCCATCCCTTCATGTATGGCAGCTGCTACTTCTGCCAAGTCCTGCTGACAAGCCAGAGGCCACCCACTGGAGCCAAGACATCAGTGTGAATGTCCTCATGGGTTTGCCAAGAAATGTATAATTGCATTGCCCACCCTACTTCTGGGTGTGTTTCTGAGTTAATTCAACATAATTATAGACACAGTAAATTACAGCAGGCCAAGATGTGACACTATGGGCTTCTCCAAACCCATTAAATATTATTTTTGCTATAGTGAAAATCCTCAGTAAGCACTGGTAGCAGTACTGTCTCTGGGCACAGGTTCTGCAGGGCCACCTCCTGTCCTGGACTCGTGGTGAGGGGCAGCATCTTGGACGTGCATATTCCCTTTGGGAGGTGTGTGAAGAGCCAGATCATCAGTTGAGACCCTGCCAAGCCTGGAGATGGCTCAGAAGACCAGTGGCTCTGCATAGGTGTGACAGGCAGCACGTGCAGTGGCACAGCAGGCAGCTGCCTGCACTGCTGCTGGGCTGTCACGTCGCCTCCCAGGCAGCTGCAGCCTGGTCCCTGGCAGGCAGTGCAGAGGCAGCCTTGCACAGGCTGGGACGCCAGTGAAACACTGCCCGGCTCACACAGCCTTGTGGCTTTCCCCCTACACTGCAGGGCTTGGGGGTTTTCATTCTGACTCTCCTAGGTGATGTCTGCTCCAGGGACTGGGCTGGGGGTCCAGGGCAAGGGAGGTTCTTCTCACCCACTACTCTGCGTTGGTGAGGACCCACCTGGAATACTGTGTCCAGTGCTGGGCACCCCAGTTCAGGAAAGGCAGAGATTTACTGGAGAGAGTCCAGTGCAGGGCACCAAGATGCTGCAGGGAGTGGAGATCTCCCTGCTGAGGAGAGG